>JALAJA010000192.1:0-15000 GCA_023376005.1 Doryteuthis pealeii | reverse complement strand
CACCTTAAATGTATTGTACACTCTAATAAATAAATACAGCTCTTACACACGTAATCGATCACTTCATTTTCAATTCTCCAATGCTAAAGAAAGACTACCGATATATATATATATATATATATATATATATATATATATATATATATATATATATACTTTTTAGTCAAGTACCAAGTCCTTTGGTATTAGGATGATTTTAAACTGGGCCTTTCCTCCAACTGTACGGTGTTGCAAATTTCCGGTTCGATTTGAGAGCTCAATGTTTACTTTATATAAACAGAGCAAAGTAATTTGTAAAGAAAAAATGCTTAAAGACCGGGCATTAAGCAACCATTCCCAACCGTGGGTATATGAGACCCTCCGAGTTTCTTCAGATCACTTTATATATATATATATATATATATATATATATATATAAGGACATGAAGACATACCATATCAAAACCAACACATGGGAGGTTGCTGCTTGGCGCCTCCTCGACAAACAAGGGACAAAAAGAATGAAAAATAGAGGTAAGAAGCCGCAAATGAAAAGAGAGCCAAAATGAAGGTGAGACAGCAGCAACTCAAGCATGCATCACCGTGTGTTTGCAGTCACTGCACCAGAGATTGCTATTCAAAATTTGGCCTGTTCAACAACTCATGCAGATGCAGTTAAAATATTGAGGGCACTACACCATCGTCTTTAGCAGAGGAAAGGATGCCAACAATATATATATATGGGGAGAGAGAGAGAGAGAGAGAGAGAGAGAGAGAGAGAGAGAGAGAGAGAAATAATTCTAATGAATCAGAGAATATCTACTTAGGTTTCTCTTAACGGATCATCAGGATAATTTTGACTGATATGTTATTTATTTGCTCTACTTATTGTATTGAGCACTTTAGTATATTCAACTTTGCTAACTCTTGCAGTATTTTTACCTTTGGCCATTTTGATAGTATCAACTGATTATTTTCAGGAGTTGCATAGAATGTGCTCCTTTCTTTTTTAGATTTTTTTTTCTCTAGGGCAAAATTTGTTATTGTGTAATTACAGACTATAAAGCCGGGAGTTTTTTTTTATACTGTCGGAGTTTAGAAATAAATGAATAAATAAATACATATATTAACCATTTTAACAAGATGGCTTCTTTTGTTGGCGTTAACTAATTTTTAACGAAAAAGGAAAAGTGTAGAATACTTTTTTTGTATTAGTGTCATTGAGTTTGTTTAGGTGCAAAATGCAGAAATCAAAAATATCAAGTACATTTTTGGTTTGCATATTGTTGATATATACAGGAAAGGTTGCAGTGTTAACATTAAAAGATTTGACCTGGCTGTCAGATCAAAAGGTTGACCTTGGGGTTCACACTTAGTTCACCTCAGTCCGATGACACAGAGATAGATACAATCATACAATTGTTTATATCAAAATAATTCTCGTTTTTTAAAAAGGCGAGCAGACAGAACGGAGAGACTGAACGTAGAGACGCACAGACAGACCGACACGAGCAGTCGGGCCCCGGGGATGGTCGAGTTTGGATCAAAAAACGAAATTTGTCACTGAAAATGTGTTACGGGAATTTCTTAATTAAGAGGGTTGCAACTAGAAAACTTGACTTTTGCTACTAAAATTGATTCCAGAATTTCGCATAAAACAAAACGCCAAACGAAGCCATCGTGTTTTTATTTATCCAAACAAATGTGCAAAACATATTCATATATTATTCCTACTTATCATATATGAATAAAAACAGTTATTGTTGATGGTGTGTTGACTGATTTTTTAAGAGTTGCCAGCAAACACTGCAGTTTATATCTACTAATTTAACAACCCGTCACAAAGACACTCCGACTGAGTTGCGTCGATCCCAGTTCAATACAGAGGGTATTGAAAGAGCAGCTGACCGGAGGCTCATCCAGTAGTGCTTGTCATAATTCATACCGTTACCACAGCATACTATCCCCGGGGCACCAATACAGTGTGATATTTAGTACGACAGTATAGGACTGTCATATTTGGGTACCGTGCTAGGATCTTTTTACATTTGCTGCCGTGCGACCCAGGCTCTTACACCATATTAGTAAACACTTGCGGTACGAAAAACACCCGGCAAATAATTTTTGAGTAAAAATATACTACAAAACATTGGCTGGCGAAAAATAAAATTTAGAAAAGACCAAGAGTGTCGCATCAACCGAAAATAATCGATTAACACTGGGGCCAAAAGAAAAAATATGTATATATAATATATATATACACATAAGCCGCTAGGATAGTTTCAAATCTAATGTGAAGAGTGATCGATACCTAAGTAGAGTAGTAATGTTAATCCTAATAAGTCAGATATACCTACTAATGGTTTCACTTATTAGCTCATCAGGGCAAGAATCTAACTAAAAAGACTTGGAGTTTTAGTAATAAAAGTACGTTACTCCGAGACATTTAAGTCAGATTCTTGCTATGATGAGCTAGTTAGCGAAACTATTAGTATGTATACCTGACTCATTACGATTAGCATTTATATATATATATATATATATATATATATATATATATATATATATATATACTAGCAAATATATGCACCCTCCGGGTGCAAGTATTTAAGTTTTAATGTAATAAAATATTGTATTAAATTAGAAAGGCTAATGAAACTAAATAAGAATACAGATAAAAGAGATTTGAAACAGAGGAAGTATAATAAAAGATTTGAACAGAGGGAGTATAATAAAAAATGGAACAACTGAAACTTACTCTTCCATCACTCTCATCTTTCATTGTTATTTTAATTTAAGTATTTAGTTAAAAAGGAAGTAAAAAAATAAAATGACAGTTATTTTATCTTGTTAATGGGTTTCATTTAAGATTCATTGAAGAGATTTTTACTTATATTCATTAAAATAAAACCAAACAATTAGAAATCAATAATACTAAGCACATATTTATTAAATTCGATTTTTTTAATATTAATATGCAAATTAGCCTTCCCGTTTACTCTGTAAACCGCTATTTTGTTGTATATATAAATATAATTGCTTGTTGTCAGTATGTAGACATAATTAACAGTATTAATAATGTAAGACAATTTTATTAATAATTGAGGTTAAATAAAAATAAAATCATGGAGAATGTGATGTCAATAACTAAGAGAATTGTGACTTGAGTAGGAATATAGTTTCGGTTACAGACAGAAAAACACACAATCTCCATTATAATAAGATATATATATATATATATATATATATATATATATATACCAGAGATCAATCGATAGAGAGAGAGAGAGAGACATATTGTTTACCGTGTCGTAACGAAAATAGAAAAAATAAATGTTCATGGAGGAAACACATTTTTATTATATATCCATATATATAAGTGATTTTTGCTACCTTTTAAGTTCATTACTGGCTTTAATCGAATTAGATATTTGAATATTGTTTAGGACAATAAAAAAAAAACTCAGCACTCCATAAAATTGTTTAATACTCTGGTTGTGATTCTAATAGCTTTTCATGTAACCTGCACTGTATACAGAACAATGAAACACACACATCGCAAAGACGACAACTGGTGTATTTCATCAATAAAACCACAGGCATATCAGCCATATTGAGGGCTCGTAGGGGCGCAATTAAAATATGCCAGAAACCCGGGTATGTATTGCCAGTCCAGAAATATCAGAAACACAGGTGTGCTTTCAACTGCTTCCGGGTCGGATAAATAAAGAAGTATACGCAATATATTTTAGGTAACTTTTGTGACTTGTCCGAGTCGAATGTAGCTCCCCTCTGGTCTCAAAGGTTCAAATAGTCTAATTATGCTGAAGTAATAGTGTAGACCAGTGGTTCTCAACTTTTTTTTAAAAGCCATGGAGGGACTGAGGCGCGTGGTCTAATGGTTACCGTCGTAGGAAATAGACACTGAGACGAACAAAAATACTGGACGAGGTTGTTTTTTTTCATTTTACACAGTGCTAATACCCTGGGGAAGGTACGAATCCAACTTTCTCCCTTCAGCTATGGATAAATAGTAATAGATCTCTCCGCTGACCTTCATATATATATATATATATATATATATATATATTATATATATATATATATATAATATATATACAAACAAATGCCCTGAAGATGATCTAATTAATAGATCGAAACACTGCAGCGTCGGCCAATAAACTCACCACTTAACGCATTTAAATCTGTGTTTTTTCAATCTTTCTTAATATACTACATACTGGATTTACTTCCTTTTCTTCACACACACACACACACACACACACACACACACACACACACACATATATATATATATATGTGTGTGTGTGTGTATGTATGTGTGAGTATGTGAGTGTGTGAGTGTGTGTGTGTGTGTGTGTGTGTGTGTGAAGAAACTACGATTTGATAAAAATAAGAGAAAATATCAAAAATGGAATTGGAAACGTAGATAAATGAATACAAACAATTGATTCAATTAGTATTTCGTCTTTATCATGTTAAACAAATCTCCTAGGTTTTGGTAAGGACCTGAATGGAATTCCCATTGAACGACTATAAAAACTCAATAGTCGAATCTTGTATTTCAGTAATAAATATCTGTGAGACTAGTTTGTTAACCATTACACAACACAGAACGTCCAATAATTAAATAAAGTATATCTAGCACAATGGATATATTTACCCAATTCCTAACCCTCAATTATATCAATCTTAAAGGTTTGAATTCAAAGTTTCCCTTCTCCAATATTAGTCGTCATACGAATGTTAAAGAGCCCAGTCGACTGTATTATTTACTCATAGCTGGAGACAGTACTTTTGAATTCCTGACTTTTAGAAGTGCATCGACGGTCTATCGTGGTGGAATGGTTAACATGCTAGTCTCGCAAATCCGTTACTATTGAATAACTAGTTTGATCCTCACTTGATTCCATATACTTAAGTATACAAAAGGAGATTACTCTCCAACGCCTAAACCGTTTGCCATACCAAGTTTAAAGAGATCAGTCATCTATTATCTACCCATAGCTGGAGGGAGAATATGTGTATACACACTTTGCCAAATCACAATCATCATCATCATGTAGCCAGTAGTTCGGATATCCATAACAAAATCTCTCAGCGATAGTCCCTATCAGTCATTGTCCTCAAAGATCCACTGTGCAGCATCCGGTATCCGTGCAGAGATGTTCAATGTAAGTCTTTGCTGGATGGTCTGCACTGGCCTACCCATGTACTCATTTTCCCTAACTCTCTCTCTCTCTCTCTTTCTCTCTCTCTCAGATATATATATATATATATATATATATATATATATATATATATATGTATATATATATATAGATAGATAGATAGATAGATAGATAGATATGTCGCGCAGTTAGCACGGATATCCATGACAATCTCTCACCATTCTCGGGAGGTCCTCTATGCAGCATCCTGTATCCGCACAGAGCTGATCAATGTACGTCTTTGCTGCCTGGCCCACACTGGTGTGCCCATGTGCTGACTTCCGCAAGAGAACGTCGCTTATGAGTTCGTCCATGCTTCTCCAGAAGTCTTCAGCAAGAATGGTTCGTCTTACTCGGATGGTTTGTGTGATAGGTGGCAAGTGGCCGTACAGCTGCTTTCTGAGTAGGGTGTTATTGAAAAGATTTTTGCTTGTTGATCTTTTGAGTTGAGAGTCTTTTACAGTTTACTTGTTGGCAGATTTTTGCTTCATTTAATGATTCTCTGCATGAAATCAATATTCTTCCTGTGAATTTTTGTCCAAAAAGGAATTTAAAAAAATAGAAGAAATTGCAAGAATTCTTTAATCAGTCTTAAAATGCCAACTTGCAAAAACCCAACATCAACAACATTAAAATATATCAAATTGAAATATGAACCGAATGGGATAGATAGATATAAACAGGCTAAGATAGAGAATGGCTAAGAGAAAGAGAGAGAGAAAGAGAGAGAGAGAAATAGAGGGATGAATCATCTGAGATAGCTGAATATACAGGAATAGATAGATAGATAGATGTGAACCAACTGGGATAGATAGACAGATATTAACAGGTCGTAATAAAGAGGGGGGTAGAGAGAGACATAAACAGGCTGTGATAGATAGATAGATAGATAGATAGATATGAACATATTAAGATAGAGGTGGGTAGATAATTGGGATTAGGGAAAAGGGAGTTAGCAAAGCGAATAAAATTTAAAAAAATAAATACAGCCAGACGAAACCTTAAAATCATTTTGTTAGCTTTCTGCGAAAGGGAATGTTTGACTTCATTTAAGCTCCTGGTTGCTGGTTGTGAAATTTAACATATAAATACATTTGTTTAAGATTTCACGCCGCATTCTTTTGCAGCTACAATCTAGCTTATTCTTTGGGTGCTTCGTTGGGGCCCAAGTGGTGCAGCCATACAGTAGCACAGGCGCTGCGTTAGGGCCCAAGTAATGCTGCCATACAGTAGCACAGAAGACATTCATATTCAGGATTTGAACTTGGGTTGCCCATTCCATTTTCTCAAACGATAACCGTTACGCTAAGCGTGAAACGTAAACAATGAGAGGCGGTAACTTTAAAGATTTTATCATTCGTCCATTTTGGTTATAAAAGCCGAATATTCCAACCAGTTAATTTACACGCATTGCAGACTGTTCTGTCTTCCAGTTCATTGAACAAGGAATATGGTCTTCGTAGGTCATAAAACAGTTTTATAGTCTTAACTAAAAATACTTTTGTCTATTTCATGATTTTCTGTGATTGCTCTTCGATTTTTCTGATTCATAAGATCTTAGTTGTTTGAATTTCGAGAGAAAGAATATATTATATATATATATATATATGTGTGTGTGTGTGTGTGTGTGTGTTGTGTGTTGTGTGGAATTAAATAAAAGACACATCTCCTGTTTAACAATTTTATTTTGATCTTTTCGAGTTTTCTGGCGAACTTTTTAATATTTGGGTGGAATTCGTGGATAAGTCCACCAAAGTTCAGGTCCCGAGTACTTGAAAAGATCAAAAATAAAATTGTTAAACAGGAGATGTGTCTTTTGTTTAATTCTACATGTATAAATGAAAGAATGCTGCCCAAATACACACACAAACGCACACACACACACACACACACACACATATATATATATATATATATATATATAAGGTGTGTCATAAAAGTATCGAGATTGAAGCTGTATTTACCAAGAGAAAAATGAACGATGAATGGAAAGTTACTTTTATTCAGGATACAAGGTGTGTCAAAAAGTACAAAAATCTCCATATTTTTTACTCACCTTATATATATATATATATATATATATATATATATATTTATATATATATATATATAAGCAGGACCTGTGGATATACCAACGTATAATCATTTGATTATTACAACGTTGGATATGTTTACTTAGGAGCAATTGAAAATTAGTTCAATATGTAAAAAGTATAATAATTTTGATGCAACACTCTCTCACAATATTTTCTTTTATTATATTCAACAGAAACAGAGTAGCGTTATCGCTTCCGTGTGCTCGAGCCTCTCTCTTTCTCTTATTTCCCCTACTCTCTTTCTTTCGTTCTTATATTTTTCTGTGTATCCTTTGTCCTTTTTCTTCTTTTTCTTTCTTTTTGATCCAAACGGAATGGTCCATTATTTAGCTTAGGTGATGCCACTCATGAGAAATAAGAATTCGGCTGGTAGGTGACACCAGATAATCACGATTTACATTTAGCATTTCATCTTGGACTATCTGGACGGTTTTTTAACCAGAGAGTGTTACAAGATGATAACGGTCGGAAGATTAACTAACAAGCGTATATATATATATATATATATATATATATATATATATATATATATATATATATATATATATGTGTGTGTGTGTGTGTGTGTGTGTGTGTGTGTGTGTGTAATTCATATACACTCCTGTTTTGCTGTTTCACGGCTGATCAGTGCGACTCGACAAGGCAGGCTGCTTCTGGCTGGGTTCGATCCATTATACAACTTACCATCGCGATATCTACACACACACTTTTTAGAAAAGTAATTTCACTATTATAAACATACTTGGCCACTAGGGAGTGCTCTATCCATTTTAAGGAGAACTATATAATATATAATTGTGTTTAAATACTTGATAAAATAATTTCGAAAAAAAACTTTTCACTATAAATTTTTCTACCGATGATGTTAGAATCAACTTGAGAACAATTAGAAATTCAAAAAGCAATTACGACGAAATATGAATTTTTGATGGGTACTCAAAATCATCTCAATGGGAAACGGTCTGCTCAAGTGGTGTAATGGTTATCAAGGTAGTCTCGCAGATCAATTATTACTGAATAGCGAGTTCTAACGTCGTTGGGTACCCCATAATTGTGACCTTGTGTCATAACGTACCCGTTGCGAAAGGGATGATTAAATACCTACATTCCAGGATATGTGAACTAATCATTTAAAACCTGAAGAGATATCTGCCTATAAGAAATCTTTTTGAAACGTAATATAATGATAGTAAAAAGAGTAGCAAAAAAAAATGCTGAACATTGCCAAAAACGAAACAAAAATGACGATCTCACTCTCTCTCTCCCTCTCTCTCTCGCTCTCTCATATATATATATATATATATATATATATATATATAATATATTACTATTCATTGGAGTGACTGGAGTTCTTGGAACGATCCCAAAGATCCTTTTAAAAGAAAGGGTGTATTGGAAATTCTAGGAAGAATTGAAAACTAGACAGATAAGGAATATTAATGATAACGGTAAAATATTCAGGAGAAGACGCTAGAGGGAGTCTTGTCTTGGAATAATGGTAAGTGAATACATCTTAGCGAATCATTACGTCTATATGTTGCGTCGCTTCATCTGTAGATACCCCAAGCTGAGATTAACAAAAACCTACTGGGTTTTAGCTTTTGTGAATCAAATTCATACACTACGCTTTGTCGGCGAAGCTCGCAATAGGCTGACTGTATCTTCTGTTAGAAGGGTAAGACCTACTCAACAAAAAGGGGTGTCCCGGGTATGACACTAAACTGCATCTGGCAATGAGGCTCCAATTATAGAGAGACGGGGATTTTGGAATACCTTATTGTTGCTTTTACTGACAAGTCCACTCTGTCATTGGCTGGGAGGACCTGTTAATCTCTTGTATGTATTTACCATGTATGTGACGTAAATAACTAAGGGAAATGTGATTAGTAGTGATATAGTTTCGGTTACAGACAAACACACAATCTCTATTGTAATATGATAGTGATATTATTTGTATTTACCGAACCCATCCGCATAAACGGCATGTCGGTGGGACAGAAAAGTAAACCGACTGTATCTCTGCAGAGAGAAAAATTCCCCCTATTGAGGCCAACTTTTCGCCGTGAGTAGGGACCATGATGCTTAAAGACGGAATATTAGGGTGAGCACATCTCATCATTTTTAGTTAGAGAGAGAGAGAGAGAGAGAGAGAGAGAGAGAGAGAGAGAGAGAGAGAGAGAGAGAGAGAGGAATCGGTACACTTTTCTAAATTAGAAAAGCAGAATTTATATTACAGAAACCACCTGAAGAAGATTCCAATAATATGTTGACAGGAATAATGTTCAAGTTGAGACTTTAACATCATCTCTACATATATAAAGGACAGTTGGTGTGTATGTATGTATGTCCGGAGGAAAGTACTAAAATAATATAATTAATGACAATGCAAATATATATACACATTCACTATCACCAGAGCTTGCCTTTTTGTGTAAAAATAATCAAGATTTTATTTATATTTGTGAAGATATTTAAAAATCAAAATGTGCATAGTAAAAGAAGGGAAAGGCATTGGTTGTGTTTGCGATTAAAACATAAATCAATTATCTTAGACAAAACAATCAATTGATCCGCGACTTCTATTTCTTATACTTATTATTATCCGCCTTATGATTATCCCGCCTTATTATCCCGCCTTATTATTATCCCGCCTTCTACACAGTTATTACATGTAATCTAAGATTTGAATATTATATCCTTCAGATGGTCAACATCGTTACGAAAATATTCGAGAGCTCGATTTCTCATATCACGTAAAGTGTGGTTTAGCATTACAACTGGAATACCTATTATTTATCTACGGATGCGTCGCGCTAGAACTAAAAGAAAGGGGTGGTGCCTTCGCTTCCCAAAATGCTATCGGAATTTTCTTTGGGCTGCAACGATGGATATTTGGCTCGCGGAGTATTCTTCGACTACATATGCAATTTCTGTTGGACTCCACGGCTTTATGAGGATCATCAAAATCAATACCCGAAAGTAATACACATTTAATGTAATATTCAAATCTTATATAAGATGTAAAACTCTTATGTATCTTGGCAGCCTTCTCTCTGCAAGAGACGATGGAGTAGTGTCAAAGTGTTTTTTCTTGTTTTGAACTACATAGCCAGGACGGGTACATATGGAGGATGAGTTGTTGCCCATGCATCAAATCCCCCCTCTCCACACTGCTGCTGTGATCCAAAGAAAAGGTAAGGAACCAATGCAGTTTGGCAACGGTAGTGTCGCAGGAGTTGCTGGGTTGCACTGGATTTCAGCATCACACAACCTTATGTAATAAATATATTTAGTACTCTGTGTCGTTTTTATATATCTGAGAAAATAGCATTTGAAATGAGTCCCATCATTATGGTACACCCTATACCAATGCGCATGTAAATATGTCTACAGTTGATGAATACATTGCCTGGATCTATACACGAAATATTTAAACTTCAATGCGTTCCGCGGGAGCGGATGGGTATTTCGTCGTGCTCAACGCTTATCAATCGGTAAGATAAACGATATTCGAAATAATCGATCAAAAGAGATCAATAACACTATCTCAACACAAAAAGATTTATCTCACAGACGGAAAACAACAACAATCAACGGATGGGGGGGGGGTGTTGCGAAGGGAGACAGGGTATGGTAAGTGGATCAATAACACTTGACTCGAACGCCGGCGAAATGCAGCCGCAGAACATTCGCAAGAAATTCAGTCATTAACACAAATAAAGTGCAGCGATAAGAGAAAAGAGACAGATCGATTGCAATGATTTACATCAGGAAGAGCTAATTTGGGGCGGCTGTGTTGCCCCGTTTCCTATTCGCTGGATATTTCGCTTGCCTTTTTCCCTTTGGTAGATCTAGTTGATCCACGGTAATTTCCCTACGAATATTTACACGTGGATACAGTACAGATACCGACGGGGCTAAATTTACGCTATGTTTCTCTTTCCATTTTTGTGGTCTCTTTTTTCTTCTTTTTCTTGTTTCAGCAATAGATCGTTGTGTACGATACAGGATTAGGATATATATATATATATATATATATATATATATATATATTGAAATAGGTTGATCTGATTTCACATGCTGTTTTCATGTTATTGCAAATCGTAACTGTGTGTGTGTGTGTGTGTGTGTGGTGTATGTCTGTGTCTGTGTGTATATCTGTATATTTGTTATATATATATATATATATATATATATATATATATATATATATATATATATATATGTCTGTGTGTGTATGTATGTGTGTGTGTGTGTGTGTGTGTGGTGAAGATGTGAGGAACAAAGAACAAAACTCAGAAAAAAATGTGTAGGATATATTTCGCTAGAGCTTTGAGTTCGGCATCATCAGTCGTTTTAATGAATTATCAGGTTATCATACAAGTGTTTTATAGAAGGGATGGTGTGGCGGGAGGAGGTGGATAGGAGAGAAGGTCAAGTGGGTGGGTAAGCGTTAGTAAGGAGTGGTTGGGTGGAGGAGAGGGAGGGCAGAATAGGTCACAGAGTGTGAGGGAAGGAGTCAGGAGAGGAAGTTTGGTTAGTCGTAGGGGAGTGGGGAAGTGGTCAGATGAAAGGGAGAAGTAGGGGTAAGGAGGGAAATTTTGAAACATAGGCAAAATGGGGAGAAAGTCAAATTATGGGTGAAGATTTTTTTTGTTCCTCTCAACATCTATCTGCAAGAGAAGGTCTTCAACCAACAAGAAAAAGGTTAAAAGACCTTCAAAGACTCCATCGGTTTGCACGAATTTGATGCCACCCGAATAAATAGACTTTTCTATTCTTCTTACGCTATGTTTCTCTTTCCATTTTTGTGGTCTCTTTTTTCTTCTTTTTCTTGTTTCAGCAATAGATCGTTGTGTACGATACAGGATTAGGATATATATATATATAATATATATATATATATATATATTGAAATAGGTTGATCTGATTTCACATGCTGTTTTCATGTTATTGCAAATCGTAACTGTGTGTGTGTGTGGTGTTGTGTGGTGTATGTCTGTGTCTGTGTGTATATCTGTATATTGTTATATATATATATATATATATATATATAATATATATATATATATATGTCTGTTGTGTGTATGTATGTGGTGGTGTGTGTGTGTGTGGTGAAGATGTGAGGAACAAAAGAACAAAACTCAGAAAAAAATGTGTAGGATATATTTCGCTAGAGCTTTGAGTTCGGCATCATCAGTCGTTTTAATGAATTATCAGGTTATCATACAAGTGTTTTATAGAAGGGATGGTGTGGCGGGAGGAGGTGGATAGGAGAGAAGGTCAAGTGGGTGGGTAAGCGTTAGTAAGGAGTGGTTGGGTGGAGGAGAGGGAGGCAGAATAGGTCACAGAGTGTGAGGGAAGGAGTCAGGAGAGGAAGTTTGGTTAGTCGTAGGGGAGTGGGGAAGTGGTCAGATGAAAGGGAGAAGTAGGGGTAAGGAGGGAAATTTTGAAACATAGGCAAAATGGGGAGAAAGTCAAATTATGGGTGAAGATTTTTTTTGTTCCTCTCAACATCTATCTGCAAGAGAAGGTCTTCAACCAACAAGAAAAAGGTTAAAAGACCTTCAAAGACTCCATCGGTTTGCACGAATTTGATGCCACCCGAATAAATAGACTTTTCTATTCTTGGCAGCTATGTGTTATATATATATATATATATATATATATATATATATATATATATATATATATATATAAAGAAAATACAAAAATAAAAAAAACGGAACAATTTAAAATCATCATAAGTACATAAACACGAAACACGAGACTCAATGACGACAAATAAGGACGCCTGTGAATGATGAAAGGAAAAGGAAGAACGGAAAACAGGTCACGCAGACACGAGTCACTGGGAAAAAACTGTCCAAATAATTTCAAAAGTGAACGTTTCTGATGACGAACAATCACCTAAAAGTGATGTTCCGAAACCATTGGTGACGTTATCACCGTATCCACGTGCGTATGTGCGTATGAAAGAGCGTATTTGTGTTTGGTAGCCATGGTGATGTATAACATACGACACCATTGTTACCTTATTATTTATTTTTCTTTACACCTGCATTGTGATAGCCTTCAAAATCAACCATATATATATATATATAATATATATATATATATATATATATATATATAATCTTCCGTTTTCATTCAAGTCTTTCTTCCTGATCATCTATTATCATTTCAATCGTCCTACCTACAATTGGTATTAAACAGTGCACAGGGGACATGGAAGCGCGTGGTGTAATAGAGGCGTAAGAAATGGACTTGTTGACCGAGTTCAGGTCCGTGGTGAGGCTGTTTGCATTTCACATAGCCCGAATACCCTTGGGAAAGGCATGCATCCAAGTACTCCCTTCCATATATTTTAGGTTTGATCTAAGTTTCCCTTCTCAGAATCTAGTCAGCTCTACTATTTATCTATAGCTGGGGAAGGGAGGAACAGACGGTTTTCATGCCTACCCAATCTAGAAATCGAACGTAAAACTTCTCGTCCATAATTTGAATCTGGTCGAAAAGTCCTGACCGAGGATTTCATTTCATATGTAGTCCAGTTCAGACATGTCAATCTATTCATTTAATGGAATCGTTACCAGCATGTTCACAGACAAATAATGTATGGTGTTGTATGATCTAGTTTAAATGTCCGCCCCTGTCGGCTGGGGCGTTAGAATGCACCGACTGCACCTCTGCAGAGGGGTAAGACTCCCCCAATGGGGCCACCTGTTGGCCGTGGGTGGCGACCCGTGATGCTTAAGGATGGAGCCCAGGTGGATGAGCAGTTCATGACTAGCAATACTCCACTTTGGCCCTATCTGGGGCTAGACGGGCGGTCACAGAGGCCCCCTCCGATCAATCGGCTGGTCACGTCAAGCCCTAGCACCTATATGATTTTACAAACCCTATTGCCCTTATGGCAAGCCCCAACCTCTTTTTATCATATGGGTGCTAGAATGTGGTGTCTGCGGGTCTACATGTCCTGGGAATGACGTTAAACTCTATCTGATGGTGAGTTTCCAGTTCTGGAGGTTTGGTGAATGCGGAGCACCTCTTCATCATAATTGCTCCCTGGTCCACTCTGACCCGGAGTGGTAGTACCTGTTAGGGTCCCATCTATGGGTTAAATAGAAAAATGTTGTTTTTTTTTTAAATTGTATTATCCATTAAGAATTTATTTATTTCAAAACTTTATCGGCATGAAATGACCCACTGAGGTTGATATGCCGTAAAACAAACCAAACCAAACTAATTGTTTAAATGTTCATATAAAATATATTTCTTATATATTTCTTATATATATTTATCACAAATTCTACTTCTTCAAATTTCTGGTTAGCCTGGGCTCTTTAACTCTGGTCAAGCAAACAATCGAGTAGAAGGAATACTCTCAATTCAAACCTATTAACCTCCGCTAAACAAATAAACCTTGTGTCGCATCCTGCGGTACAGTTGGTAATTATATATATATTATATATATATATATATATTATGGGAGATTATGTGCTTAATTAAAGTCATACATAATTTTCTTAATGAATTAATTATAAGTAAATGAATTAGGCGTGCATATCGTTTAAATGTAAAGCGTAAATAAATCGAGAGAAAGTCATCTCTGTATATACATTTCAGCCCATTAGGCCTCATCAGCAGAGCTATAGACAGGGTAGTGCTTTGTGGCGTGATTCGAACCCTAC
>JALAJA010000191.1:65000-100000 GCA_023376005.1 Doryteuthis pealeii | reverse complement strand
AAAGAAGAAATTCAAAGGTGGTGAGGGGGAGAGAAAAAGAAAGAAAGGTAGAATAAAAGGTCAGAATAAAAAGAAAGAAAGAAAGAAAGAAAGAAAGAATAGAAAGAAACAGCCGAACGAAAAGAAAGATTATTATTATTTACTCCTTTTGAGTTTTCACTTCAGAATTAGCTGATGGTCTTTTACTAGAGTCTGAGTGACAGCAAGTCTTTTCAGGTCTCCAGGACTCTTCTGAGTATTCTGGCAGATTGCAGCAGTGCAGTGTTTTGGATGGTATCAATTCTTCCTCTGATTTCCAGACTTTCCAATCCCTTTTCCAATCCTTTTGGGACCGTTCCAAGTGCACCAACTACAATTGGTATCACTTTGACTTTCATATTCCATAACTTTTTCAGTTCTCTGGCAAGGTCCAGATATTTGTCCATTTTTTCATTTAGCTTCACCCTGTGATCTGCTGGCACTGCAAAATCCACCAGTTGACAAGTTCTTTCTTTTTTGTTTATCAATAGTAGGTCTGATTATTATTATTATAAATTATGTTCCTCTTTTTTTCGATTTTAAGAATGGCCCAGAGTTTAAAAAGGAAAAAAAATGGGTACCCATCAAGAATGAATAAAACAAAACGTCTTCGGCATAAAGTAACCAACAAAGGTTGACATGCGTAAAATCCAACCAACCAACCAACCAACCAACCAACCAACCAACCAACAATATCTGTGCTGGGCTGTGTGCACCAAAAATTAATTTAAATTATCAAAATTGAATACCAATCAAGAATGAATAAAACAGAAACATCTTCGGCATAAAATAACCCAAAAAGGGTTGACATGCCGTAAAATTCAACCACCCAACCAACCAATCAACCAACCAACCAATGCACCTGAAAATGCGAATGTCTCTGTTGTCGTAAAGATTTTTTTTCTTAAGAGTCGCGATCGTACAGGGAGTGTAGATCATTTATTTAGTTGCTAGCGACATATTGTTTTGTTTTTGTTGTTGTTTTTTTGCAGGTGTGTTTTGCCAGGTGGATAGAAATCCGTAACGCATGTTCTGTGACAGTGACAAATATTCAGAACCAAGGCCGGTCGCAACCTGCCTTTATTTTTTTTTGCCGTAAAATTATGTGTGTACGCCTCTGGGGTGGGGCTGGGGCTGGGGGTATCTACCTGTATAGGACTTATCTTATTTTCCCTTACTTATCTTATTTTGTCTTACTGTCATATCCAGAGTTTTTCCAACCTTTTAGTCAACTCACGGCACAGTGAGCTGGGCAATAAATTGATCGAGGTATACCATCAGTATATAAACATATAATTATTTTTATCTTTTAAATTTTAAAAGAAAAAGAATAGTGAAAATGTGCTACAAGTGTAGCATGATTAAAACAAAAACAATTAATTAAAACAAAAAATATTAAAGTAATTGAATAAAAAATATATATTTAACAACCCCTCCGCACGAGCAGGATGCGACACAAGGTCAATTTCTTAAGCGGAATTTATCAGGTTTGAATTCAGAGTTTTCCTTCTCCTAGACCGGTTGCCTAACCATGGTTAAAGAGCCCAGTCTGTCCTACTATTTATTCATAGCTGGAGGGAGAGTAGGATTCATACCTTTCGCAAGGGTATTAGCGCCAAGTGAAATGCAATTACCACGTCCAGGATTTGAACTCGGGGCGACGAGTCCATTTCCCAAGACTTTAACCATTACACCGCGCGTTTCCTTTGAATAAAAATATAAGAGGGCAATCAACCGTCCTCAACACTCACGGAAGTTTCACGGTACACTAGTGTGCCGTGGTACACCGGTTGATAAAACTCTGTAATACAGAGAGACACAGATAGTTAGATATATTAGATGATAATACTATTTCTCTGAATTTTTGAGATGAGGCTTAATATTATCTGCGTTATTCGGACTATTGTCCCCATCTTTATTGTTATTTGTACAACTTTTGGCCGATATGCCCTCCGGCCTTCTTCAGGTATTTTTTGTCGGACTCGGGAACCTTCTCGGACTCGGGAACCTTCTTTTCGAACTCGGGAACTTTCTTGTCGTAATCGGGAGCCATGGACTAAATAAAGGGCTAGGTTCAAAGTTCCGTGATGGCTCCCGATTACGACAAGAAAGTTCCCGAGTTCGAGAAGGTTCCCGAGTCCGACAAGAAATACCTGAAGAAGACCGAGGGCATTTCGGCCGAAACGTTGTAAAAATGACAAATAAGATGGGGACAATAGTCCGAATAACGCAGATAATACTAATCTTCAAGCCTCGTCTCAAACATTCAGAGAAATACCTGAAGAAGGCCGGAGGGTATATCGGCCAAAACGTTGTAAAAATGACAATAAAGATGGGGACAATAGTCCGAATAACGCAGATAATACTAGATGATAATAGTTGATAGTTCTTCTTACTTGTTACACTTCGACTTGTTGATTCTACCTCGGCTGACATTTTCTTCCGTCTAGTGGGCCCCTATTAGGGGTCTGTATTCACAGTAAGAATATAAACAGTTTGCATCTTAAAGTAGTCAGCTTAAAAAAGTACAGTTTTTAAAATAAGAAATGTTTGTTTTTTAATGAAATGTTCAGTTGTTTTTATTTAATAAAACTTTTGAAAATTTGTATTTCAGTATTTCAATTAGATCAGAAAATAATTATTTTTTAAAGTGTGGTGTTTTTTTTTTTTTGGTGGGGGTTGGTTTGTTTTGTTTTACGGCATATCAACCTCAGTGGGTCATTTAATGACGGTAAAGTTTTGAAATAAATCAATTCTTAATGGATAATACAATTTTTTTTTATTAACACATTTTTCTATTTAACCCATAGATGGGACCCTAACAGGTACTACCACTCCGGGTCAGAGTGGACCAGGGAGCAATGGGGATGAAGGGGTGCTCCACATTCTCCAAACCTCCAGAACTGGAACCTCACCATCGGATAGAGTTTAACGTCATTCCCAGGACATGTAGACCCGCAGCCACCGCCTTCTAGCACCCATATGATAAAAAGGGGTTGGGGAAATCATATAGGTGCTAGGGCTTGACGTGACCAGCCGATTGATCGGAGGGGGCCTCTCCGACCACCCGTCTAGCCCAAGATAGGGACAAAGTGGAGTATTGCAGGTCATGAACTGCTCATCCACCTGGGCTCTATCCTTAAGCATCACGGGTCGCCACCCACGGCCAACAGGTGGCCCCATTGGGGGAGTCTTACCCCTCTGCAGAGGGGCAGTCGGTGCATTCTAACGCCCCAGCCGACAGGGCGGTGGTGTTTTTTTGATACAATAGCAAGCAATATATTTGAGAGTAACATTATAATGAATATAACAATTACTGGTGCTATTTTGATATAATACACAGGCAATGCTAGTTCTTTCTCTACAAAATAATCTTACTCCAGTGAAGAGTATGTTTGGCTATAATAGAATGTTATTTTTTTTTTCCTTTTTTCAGTGATAATTTTATATGTAGCTGATCATAATTAAGTTTAGAAATAAACTTACTAAAGATTCTAAAAGGATTTCATTTAACATGTTTTTGCTTCCTTTCTCTCAATCTTGACTTAGTAAACATCCTCAATAGATTTATATATATTTTATTATTACTAGCAACTTTATGCACCCTCCGGGTGCAAGTATTTAAGTTTAAATGTAATAAAATATTAGATTAAATCAGAAAGGCTAATGAAACTAATTAAGAATGCAGATAAAAAATTTGAAACGGAGGGGGTATAATCGGAAAATAGAACAACTGAAACTTACTCTTTCATCACTTCCGTTTTTCAATGCTAAATTTTTCCTAATTTAACTATTTAGTTAAAAATAGGAAGTAAAGAATAAAATTACAGTTATTTCTTCTTGTTAATGAATTTCTTTTAGGATTTATTGAAGAGATTTTTACTCATATTCATTAAGATAAAACCAAACAATTAGAAATCAATAATACCAAGCACATTTTTTATTAAAATCAGTTTTTTTTAATATCAATTATGCAAATTAGCTTTACGTTTACACTGAAAACTGGTACTTTGTTGTATATATAAATACAATTACATGTTATTAGTATTTAGGTAAGGCCAACAGTATTAATAATGTCAAACAGTTTTATTAATAATTGAGGTTAAAATAAAAATAAAATCATTGACAATGTGATGTCAATAACTAAGGGAATTGTGACTTGAGTAGTAATATAGTTTCGGTTACAGACAGAAAAACACACAATCTCCATTATAATAAGATTGGCAATTTCAATTTCTAATAGACACTAAACAATTATATCTGTATACATTTGTGTATGTCAATGTATATATGAAATAGTGCTGAAAAGTTCTTAGTGCAACCAAAACTAGAATGAACTAGACCCCCCCCCAAAAAAAAGAGATCTGTCTAGCCATATTAGTGAATTCAAGTACATGGTTGGTTGACTGGTTGGCATGTCAACCCTTGGGTTGTTTTATGCCAAGGCATTTTTATTTTATACATCCTTGTTGAGTATTCAATTTTTTTAAAACCATTTTTCCTAAACTCATTTTTTGATCTGTTTAACCCATAGATGGGACCCTAACAGGTACTACCACTCCAAGTCATTAAGAGTAATAGCAATGAAAGGGTACTCCACACTCTCCAAAGTTTCAGAATGCAGTTTAACAGATAAAAGAAATTCTGAAAGAAATGTGTTGAATGCTAAAGAAACTATTTTGAAAAAAAATTAATGTTTCATTCCCTGTTTATTTCTGTCTTGGTAAATACAGCTTCAATCATAATTCAATCATAAATCATAATGCCAAAAGATGTTCATTACCATTTTTTAAATTTTGTCTGTTAAATGACAATGTTAATTAATATTTTTTGAAATTCATTTTGCCCTCCAAACAAATTCTGTGACTGATTTTCAGCAATGCTATTTAATCTTTGGATAATTCTAATTGTTCTATTCTTGGACCATATGATTCAAGAAAGAAAGGTTTGTCTTCTTCTTCGTTGATTCCTCTTTGTGCTGGGTTAGACATTGCTTTTAATAATACAAGAAGACTTGGTTGTTTCTGGATCAAACTGTTATTTTCAACCCTGCTCATGATTCCGCCGTGGGTGAGTTGCAAACCCTAAGAGACATTCTTTCCTAGGTTGCCGCCTCGCATCTGAGTAACTAAACTAAAACAACACGTCCAATCGCGTGCTTTCAAGGGGTCAAGCAAAGGGTCACTAACTGTCGATACCAGCGAGTAACTTTCCACGTGACCCTGCTATTATAAGTCTCGGACCCTATTCAAAATTCTAACTACAGGTACGCTTGAAAACTCTGGTCGTTGGGGTTGGGGGTTTAGGGTTAGTTTAATGGGAAAATAAAAAAATAATTTGGGCTCTGTTTTTTTCTGTATACAGGGTTACCCAGAAAAAACAGAACCCACAAATTTTGTAATGAAACTGTTAATTTTAACTAGAGGGGGTTTAGGGTTAGGGTTAGGGTTGGGGTTAGGGTTGGTTTGTCGGGAAAAACGCCCTAAGTTGGTTGTTTTTTGTGTTTTTTTTTTGCAAGTGACACCGCTTCGGCTACGGACTTCAATCGTAGCTGGTGTATTTTTTTCAGTGCCACCGGCTAGCGTTTTTTGAGAAGGAGGCCGGGGCGATTCTCCGCGAAGAGTACCGAGAAAATAACTGTTTTACAATATCTGCAATGTTTTTACTGACGTACCTCAATTAATGAGATAAATGGAGCTTATCTGACCTTTTGTGGTGAGGTGGGGGTTATAATTTCAATTTAAATGCTACTTTTGATATATCTTATTGATTTTATTTAAATAGAATAAATTTATAAGTTTTTTTCTGGATTTTCTGGATTTTTTAATCAATTTTATATCTAAATGTCTTAAAAACAAGGATTTGGGGAAACTTCATATTAGGTGATTTTTTAAAACTAAATGCTCAAAATTGGTGCATGCTAGAAATTTATTTTTTTATAATCTTATTATAATGGAGATTGTGTTTTTTTCTGTCTGTAACCGAAACTATATTCCTACTCAAGTCACAATTCTCTTAGTTATTGACATCACATTCTCCATGTTTTTATTTTTATCTAAACCTCAAGTATTAATAAAATTGTCTTACATTATTAATACTATTAACTATGTCTACATACTGACAACATGCAATTATATTTATATATACAACAAAATAGCGGTTTACAGTGTGAACGGAAAGGCTAATTTGCATATTGATATTAAAAATTCAAATTTAATAAATATGTGCTTAGTATTATTGATTTCTAACTGTTTGGTTTTATTTTAATGAATATAAGCAAAAATCTCTTCAATAAATCTTAAACGAAATCCATTAACAAGAACAAATAACTGTCATTTTATTCTTTACTTCCTCTTTTAACTAAATACTTAAATTAGAAAAATAACAATGAAAGACGAGAGTGACGGAAGAGTAAGTTTCAGTTGTTCTATTTTTCTATATACCCCCTCTGTTTCAAATATTTTTTATCTGCATTCTTATTTAGTTTCATTAGCCTTTCTAATTTAATATGATATTTTATTACATTAAAACTTAAATACTTGCACCCAGAGGGTGCATATATTTGCTAGTATATATAAAAAAGGTTTTTACGGATTTTGATAAAATATTATTTATAAAAAAATCAAAACATTAAAACTTAATACAACACATAGGATTCATGTATAAGTTTTCACTAAAATACTTTTGTTTTTTATTTTATTGATTACGCCAAAGAAAAATATTTATTATAAAAAATAAACAGTACGAAAAAATTCATGTATAAGAAGTGTTTTATAAGTTCACTAAAAATATTCAAGTTTTCAAATTTATTACACCAAAGAAAAATATTAGGCTGAACTTTCACAAAGGTGTCAAAATTAGGTTGACCCAGAAAAAACAGAACCCACAAATTTTGTAATAAAACTGTTAATTTTAACTAGGGGAGTTTAGGATTAGGGATTAGGGTTGGGGTCTATTTTTTGTGTGTGTCAGTACTTATCATACCAATAGCCAGCTTTACTTATGTGAATCCTTTTGATATTCAAAAGAAGTTGAAAATCGACCTACACTAATTCCACAGTAGGATAATGAGGGAAAATAAGAATGAAAAAGGCTAAAAATAACAAAGAGTTTCAACAAAAAAGAGGAAAAAGAAGAAAAAGACAAATATTGATTTTTTTAAATCGTAGAAGGAGGGAAAAGAAGAATGAAAAAGAAAAACAAACAAAAAAGAGCAAAAAAAAAAAACAAGGAAGGAGAGTAAGAAAAAAAAAAAAAAAGAAAAAAATAGAAAAAAAAGGATAAAAGAAGAAAAAGACAATTATTCATGAAAAAACATTCGTAGAAGGAGGAAAAACAAGAATGAAAATGAAAAGAACAAAAGACAAGAATGAAAAAGAAAAAAAAAAAAAAGAACAAAAACCCGACAAAAAAAGAAGAAAAAAGAAAGAAAATTAAAAGAAAAAGAATAAAAAAAACATAGAATGACTGCTTTAAAAAAGAAAAAAAAAAAAAAGAACAAAAAGACAAAAAGAAAAAGAAAGAAAAACAAAAAAAAAAAAAGAAAAAGAAGAAAAGAAGAATAATGACTGCTTAAAAAGGAACAGAAAAAAAAAATGTATCAAAAGACGAAACACTGTGTCTGAAGAAAAAGAAGAAGAAGAAGAAGAAGAAGAAGAAAGAAGAAAGAAGAAGAAGAAGAAGAAGAAGAAGAAGAAGAAGAAGCGACACAAAAAGGAAAGAAAAAGAACAAAAAAACAAAGAATAATGACTGCTTAAAAAAGGAAAAAAAAAAAAAGAATGTATCAAAATGACGAAACACTGTGTCTGAAAAAAAAAAAAAAAAAAAAAAGAAGAAGAAGAAGAGAAGAAGAAGAGAAGAAGAAGAAGAGAAGAAGAAGAAGAAGAAGAAGAAGAAGAAAGAAGAAGAAGAAGAAGAAGAAGAAGAAGAAGAAGAAGAAGAAGAAGAAGAAGAAGAAGAAGAAGCACACAAAAAGAAAAGAAAAAAAAAAAAAAACCCAAAGAAAATGACTGCTTAAAAAAGGAAAAAAAAAAAAAAAGAATGAAACACTGTGTCTGCAAAAAAAAAAAGAAAAGAAGAAGAAGAAAAGAAAAGAAGAAGAAGAAGAAGAAGAAGAAGAAGAGAGAACACTGAAAAAAAAAAAAAAAAAAAAAAAGAAGAAGAAGAAGAAGAAGAAGAAGAAGAAGAAGAAGCGACACGTCTAAACATCATTTAGTCGCCATAATATTCGAAAGGGATTTAATGCTCTACCAAGGGCGGTAATTCAACCACGCAGCGGCTGTTCGATGTCATTAAATGTTCATTTATCCAAACTCCACGGACGGCGGCCAGATGGCGTTAGTATCGTATCTTAACGAGTCTCCAATGTTGCTATTAGGAAAAAGCCGAGAATGTCTTCTCCTCCTAGAGGCGCCGAACGGGGGGCAACGCCTTGGGCCTCGACGATTTTTTGATCCTATCTATCAAGTTTGCCCTAAGTTTTGTGGGGTCTCGGGACCACCGTTGTTTTCTGGGATGGGTCGGGGTTCGGCTATAAAATAGGCGAGTGTCGTGTATTAATAGGGTAAAGACAATACAACTAAACTTTGAAAAAAAACACAATGTCGCATTTTGTCCTTTATTTTGGTGCCGTAATGTTAAGTCGACTGGGTTGGTTTTTGTGGGGTCTCGGGAACCCTGTTTTTTTTTTCATTGATGGGTCGGGGTTCGGCTATAAAAATATAAAATAGTAGTGTATTAATATGGTAGAGACAATACGACTTGACTTTGAAAAAAAAAAGGTTATTTCCCTATAAGTCTAACAAAAGGGAACCACTCTTGAAATTAAATTTAACTTATTTATTTTCCCATTTATTTAAGTTTTAATGTAATAAAATATTCTATTAATCTATTGTTGAAACATTAACAGTAGAAATGTTAAAATTAGTCAAAACACGAACCTTGGGCAGCTATGCATATCTACCATCGATCCACGAGGTCATTTATTCCGCGTTGGTAAAAAGTTATTGGCTGTGATGCAACAAAATCTTTAAATGATGATTCCACCTCTTCTTTAGATCAAAAAATTTTACCATTTAAAAATGTGCTTAAGTGCCTAAAAAATGATAATCAGTAGGTGAAAGATCGAGAGAATATGGAGGATGTGGTAAGGTCTCGTATCACAAGTGACTATTCGGTCAAGAAAGGGGTCATTGGTGTTACGCAAACAGAGCATCGAGCACACTTCAAATCGCCTAAGTTTTGGGTGCTCATTGAGCTGATGAGAAGCCCATTTATCGAGCTTTTCACCTTTCCAATACTCTGTAAATGGCCTAGAATTGTTGCAATGCTGACGCCAAGTGTCTGAGATATCTCTCTGATATTTTGTCGTGGATTTTGCTCAACAACTACCTGCAATTGTTTATTGTCAAGGCTGCATGTCTGTCCTCTACCTTCTTCATCTGAAAGACTCTCATCTCCACTGCGGAATATCTGGAACTACCTTCGTACTGTCCGATCACTTGTGGATTCATCTCCCCATGCTTTTGTTGATAGTGGCAGCAGTTTCGGAGGCATTGTGCCCAAGCTTGAACTCATACAACATAAGAAGGCGAAGGTCATATTTAGGCATGTTCATCTTTGAAGGCCCCTATTTTTCAAAAATACTTTCTATCTAAAAATAAATTAGATTTTATTTTTGAGCACACATTAATTATTATATATGCAAAAATTCACCTGAAATAAACAACAAATTCTATGTTAAAATGACATTTCAAAACCGAGCACTTCAATCGGCCATTAATTTTGTAACAACCCAATACATTAAATTGTATAAAAATACATGAAGTTTATAGATTGAAGGACGTAATTAAAAATTAAAGTCGTCGGGGCGGCCTAATATCGGTACCAACCAATTAGCGAGGGAGTCTATCCCCTTTTCACTAGCGATAGACCAAGGAGATTGTTTTAGCATCTGAGGTGGAGCGCCACACCTATCATCAGCTACTCATTTTACTGCACAGATCCCTGTGCTACACATTCGCTGAGTTGGCGAGGGCCGGTATCGAACCAAGAACCTTGTGATTCCTAGCCGAACACTCTACCGACTGAGCTAAATCGGCCTACTACGTGGGTATTGCAGATTTTACAGGTACATGATAGTATCAACTAGAAAGAATAAAATATGTTTTAAAAAATGAAACTTTTCTTCACATTCCGCTTTGTTTGGTTTGGTTTGTTTTGTTTTACGGCATATCAAACTCAGTGGGTCATTTAATGCCGATAAAGTTTTGAAATAAATCAATTCTTAAATGGATAATACAATTTTTTTATAAACTCATTTTTTTCTATTTAACGCATAGATGGGACCCTAACAGGTACTACCACTCAGGGTCAGAGTGGACCAGGGAGCAATGGTGATGGAGGGGTGCTCCACATTCCCCAAATCTCCAAAACTGGAACCTTACCATCAGATAGAGTTTAACGTCATTTCCAGGACATGTAGGCCCGCAGCCACGGCCTTCTAGCACCCATATGATAAAAAGGGGCTGGGGCTTGCCATAAGAATGAAAAAGAATTGGGTTGGGAAAATCATATAGGTGCTAGGGCTTGACGTAACCAGCCGATTGATCGGAGGGGTCTCTCCGACCGTCTAGCCTATGTAAGGGTCTAAGTGGAGTGTTGCATGTCATGGACTGCTCATCCACCAAGACTCCATCTTTAAGCATCACGGGTCGCCACCCACGGCCAACAAGTGGCCCCATTGGGGGGGGTCTTAATCCTCTGCAGAGGTGCAGTCGGTGTATTCTAACACCCCAGTCGGCAGGGCGGGCTTTGTTTTCTAATTTCTTTCTTTCTTTTTTGGATTTTACGGCATGCCAAACTTTGCTGGGTTATTTTATTCACGCTTAATACCCATTAAGATAGATAGATAGGCGAATGGAGTTTAATAATTGAAGTTGTGTAAAAATGTTAAGACCAGATTTTTTCACAAAGGAAGAAATGCAGTAAGAAATAAGAAAGGGAGAAAGAATTAACGAATATATGTATATATATGTAGAAAGAGAGAGAGAGAGAGAGAGAGAGAGAGAGAGAGGGGGAGAGAGAGAGAGAGAGAGAGAGAGAGAAGAGAGAGATGTAGATAGTGCTCACGATGTTTTCCACCCATCCCTTGCCAAAATGATGTATACCTATTCCAGAACTTTTCTTAAAGTATCAACGCGACACCAGCAAAAGTCAAAGAAGTTTTGCGCTGTTCATCGAAATATCCCAACTAGAGAGTCGAAAGGGACAAAAAAGAACAGACTCGTATGTGTCTAAAATGAAAATGAAAGATTCACACCGATAATAACTGGGATAACTATATGAGGATCAGCTGAAAGATTAGTAGGCTGACCAAAATACTCTCATATCATGTGACTGAATAAGGTTTTTTCAACATAACCCCTCTTGCTATCTACACACATCTTCCATCGGTGTTGCAGCGCTTTAAATCCCATTGGTCAAAAAGGTCATCAACAGCAGATATGACGTCACCACATTAACTTTTCAGCCCATCTGTTGAAGTTTATTAAGGGACAAACTTCACCTGTGAAGGTCTAATTAACTTTTCACGGCCAATAAGACATGTTTTCCAAACAGTTATTTTATCGCTTTATTATTTCATCATTAACTTTCTCAGATTTCGGTGGCAATTTCTCCTCCCGATTTATTTATTTATTTATTTATCTGTTAATAAAATAATAAAATAACCCAGCAAACTGAAAATTCTTTTTTTTAAATAAAATTTCAAACATATTTTTGTTAACTCATTTTCTTCTATTTAAATCCATGGTGATGTTGATGCTGCGATTTAGGAATGAAGTTCATAGTTATCTTCAGCCCTGTCGGCTGAGGCTTAAGAATCACCGACTCCACCTCTGCAGAGGGGTAACACCCCTCGCCCCAATGGGGCCACCTATTGGCCGTAAGTAGTGACCCGTGAAGCTTAATGACAGAATCCTAGTGGATGAGCAGTCCACGACATACAACTTTCCACCCGGGCCTTTACTTTGGCTAGCCGGGCGGTCGGAGAGGTTCCCTCCAATCAAGGAACTTTGAACCTAATCCTTTATTTAGTCCATGGCTCCCGATTACGACAAGAAAGTACCCGAGTTCGCAAAGAAGGTTCCCGAGTCTGAGAAGGTTCCCGAGTCCGACAAGAAATACCTGAAGAAGGCCGGAGGGCAATATCGGCCGAAACGTTGTACAGATAACAATGATGATGGGGACAATAGTCCGAATAACGCAGATAATTCTAATCATCAATCCTCATCTCAAACATTCAGAGAAATACTAGATCTTTAATTATGAAAAGAATGAAAGAAAGAATGAAAGAAAGAAGAAAGAAAGAAACTAGATCTTTAATTATGAAAACAGTGAAAGTAAGAATGAAAGAAAGAATGAAAGAAAGAAGAAAGAAAGAAACTAGATATTTAATGATGAAAACAGTGAAAGAAAGAAAGAAAAAAAGAATGAAAGAAAGAATGAAGAAAGAAGAAAAAAGAAACTAGATCTTTAATGATGAAAACAGTGAAAGAAAGAAAGAAAAAAGAAAGAAAGAATGGAAAGAAAGAAGAAAGAAAGAAACTAGATCTTTAATTATGAAAACAGTGAAAGAAAGAAGAAAGAAAAAAAAAGAATGAAAGAAAGAATGAAAGAAAGAAGAAAGAAAGAAACTAGATCTTTAATTATGAAAACAGTGAAAAAAAGAATGAAAGAAAGAATGAAAGAAAGAAACTAGATCTTTAATGATGAAAACAGTGAAAGAAAGAAAGAAAGAAAAAAGAATGAAAGAAAGAATGAAAGAAAGAAGAAAGAAATAAACTAGATCTTTAATTCTGAAAATAGTGAAAGAAAGAAAAAAAAGAATGAAAGAAAGAATGAAAGAAAAAAGAAAGAAAGAAACTAGATCTTTAATTATGAAAACAGTGAAAGAAAGAAAGAAAGAAAGAAAGAAAAAAAAAAAGAATGAAAGAAAGAATGAGAGAAAGAATGAAAGATAGAAGAAAGAAAGAAACTAGATCTTTAATTATGAAAAACAGTGAAAGAAAGAAAGAAAAGAAAGAAAAAAAGAATGAAAGAATGAAAGAAAGAAGAAAGAAAGAAAGAACTAGATCTTTAATTATGAAAACAGTGAAAGAAAGAAAGAAAGAAAGAAAAAAAGAATGAAAGAATGAAGAAAGAAGAAAGAAAGAAGAAAACTAGATCTTTAATTATGAAAACAGTGAAGAGAAAGAAAAAGAAAGAAAGAAAAAAAAGAATGAAAGAAAGATGAGAGAAAAAGAATGAAGATAGAAAAGAACTAGATCTTTAATTATGAAAACAGTGAAAGAAAGAAAGAAAAAAGAAAAAAGAATGAAAGAATGAAAGAAAGAAGAAAGAAAGAAAGAAACTAGATCTTTAATTATGAAAACAGTGAAAGAAAGAAAGAAAGAAAAAAAAGAATGAAAGAATGAAAGAAAGAAGAAAGAAAGAAACTAGATCTTTAATTATGAAAACAGTGAAAGAAAGAAAGAAAGAAGAAAAAAGAATGAAAGAAAGAATGAAAGATAGAAGAAAGAAAGAAACTAGTTCTTTAATTATGAAAAAGTGAAAGAAAGCAAACAAGAAAGAAAGATGATAAATTCCGTAAAGAAGGCCGAAGAGCACTCGCGCCATGACGAACATGATTGGACAATACAATGCCAACTTGATCAGGGATGAAATTGAGAGGAATACAATAGCCACCATGATGATTTTGAACCGTGTAACCAGATCGAGGCTGAATGAAAGAGCTAAATGACTTTCACCGTTCATTTTTATCTCTAGATATCATATCCACCCTTTTTTCTCCTTTCCACACAAACACACACACTCTCTCTCTCTCTTTCTCTCTCTCTCTCTCTCTCTCCACACACACACACACACACACACTCTCTCTCTCTCTCTCTCTCTCTCTCTCTCTCTCTCTCTCTCTCACGCGTACACCTTCCATATATACATACATTTGCAACCATATACACACGGAAACCGAAATAAAAATACCCTACACGAACATAACAATCCATCCGCCACACCTAACATGCGACAGTCCTAATATCGTATATTACATAGACTGCACACAATGCACAAATAGCGGATATGTGGGAGAAACATCTACATCTTTTAGACTAAGATTAAATAACCACAAATCCACAATAAAACTCAAATGACCGCATAGCACGATAGCACTTCACTTTAACACCCCACCGCACAACCTTACACACCTCAAATGCATTCTAATAGAACACGCATTTCCAACAACGCAATCTCGAAAACAAGCAGCAACCAAATGGATTTTAAAACTACGAATTCACGTGAGGGGACTGAACGCCGATATCGGAATACTCCGTTATTACAAATATTTTACAGACGCTGCCGCTGTCAACAGCAACAAAGACAAAGGATCCGTTGAACAGTAGCGACATTCATTTGAAAAAGGGAATCTAACGATCCTGAAAATTTATAAAAAATGATTAAAAAAATAAGTGAATCCAGTACTCGATAACATCGAGTTCCTTCATTTATTTTTAAATCCTCAATTTCAACACAACGCCCAATTTCAACACAAACACACACACACACACACACACACACACACACACACATACATACATATATATATATATATGTGTGTGTGTGTGTGTGTGTATGTTTTAGGAGCGACTTTAATAAACGTTCACCGCCAGCATAACGCAATGATAATCTGTTTACAATTTTGATCTTTCTGGTGATCGTAAAGTATATACACAGATGTATGTATTTAAAATAGTTAAAACACTGCTCTTTAAACGGCAGCTGGCGATGGCCTGGAGGTTAACGGAGCGTGAAGACATAAAGTCAGTCGGGGTTCGCTTCTGGTCAGTGTTAGTTGTTGTGTCTAGCCACAGTGATGAGACGTGAAACATCGAAACACGGTGTCTGTGGATGATTTATTATATATATTTCCCGATTCTCTTTTACATTTTTTTTAATTCATTCATTTTTACTTTCTTTCTTTCTTTCTTATTTTCCTTTCTTTCTTTTCATTCATTCATTCATTCATTCATTCTTTCTTTCTTTCCCATCTCTCTTTTTCAATAGTTTTCATTCTTTCATTCATTCTTTCTTTTTTATCTATTTCTTTCTTTATTTAATCATTTATTGTCTGTCATTATTGCTTAATCATTTCTTTCTTTTTTTCATTCATTCATTCATTTTTTCTTTCATTCTTTCTTCCTTTTTTTCTTTCTTTCTTCATTTATTTATTTTATTTGCCCCATCCTTATTTTTATTCTTATTTCCCTTTGTTTTATTAGTTCCTTTCTTTTTCAACTCTATTTTTCTTTCTTTCTTTCTTTCTTTCTTTCTTTCTTTCCCATCTGTCTTTTTCTTTCTTTCTTTCTTTCTTTCTTTCTTTTCTTTCACATCTCTCTTTTTTATTCCTTTCTTTCTTTCTTTCCCATCTCTCTTTTTCTTTCTTTATTTCTTTCTTATTTCTTNCCATCTCTCTTTTTCTTTTCTTTCTTTCTTCTTTCTTCATTTCTTTCTCTCATTCTTGTTCTTTTTTCTTTCTTTCTTCTCTTTCTTTTTCTTTCTTTCTCCCATCTCTCTTTCTTCTTCTTTCTTTCTTATCTTTCTTTCTTTCCCATCTGTCTCTTTTTCTTTCTTTCTTTTCTTTATTTTCTTCTCCCATCTGCTTCTTTTTCTTTCTTTCTTTCTTTCTTTCTTCCTCTGTCTTTTTTCTTTCTTTCTTTCTTTCTTTCTTTCTTTCCATCTCTCTTTTCTTCTTTATTCTTTCTTTATTTCTTTCCCATCTCTCTTTTTTTCTTTCTTATCTTTCTTTCTTTTTTTCCCATCTGTCTTTTTCTTTCTTTCTTCTTTCTTTCTTTCTTTCACATCTCTATTTTTTCTTCCTTCCTCTCTTTCTTTCTTTTCTTTCTTTTCTTTCTTTCTTTCCCATCTCTCTTTTTCTTTCTTTATTTCTTTCTTTATTTCTTTCCCATTCTCTCTGTTTTTCTTTCTTTCTTTCTTTCTTTAATTTCTTTCTTTCTTTCCCATCTCTCTTTTTCTTTCTTTCTTATTTCTTTCTTTATTTATTTATTTCCCATCCTCTCTTTTTCTTTCTTTCTTTCTTTCTTTCTTTCTTTGTCTCTGTCTCCCTGTCTCTCTTGTCTCTGACTCTGTCTGTCTGTCTGTCCTCTCTGTCTCTCTCTATATATCTATTTTTTTTCTCAAACTCTCATCTTTATTATTCTTAATTTATTCCTACTCTCTTTCTTTCTTTTTCTTTCTTCTTTATAGTTTATTTATTTATTATTCCCTCCGTCTTTCTCTCTCTCTTTTTCTTTCTTCCTCTCTCTCTTCTTCTCTTTCTCTCTTCGTTTACTTTCTTATATATATATATATATAATATATATATATATATATATATATCCATTCTTTCCTTTTTATGTTGACGTGAGTTTAATAGACAACAATGATCAAACCAGTCGCTATGGCAATTAAACGACTATGGTTAATTTAACTGAAGTCCGCGGTGACCACTTTGACTTCAATGCCCCCACGGACCCTTTCCCATTAATACTCTCTTTTTCGGGTCCTTTGGCCTCCAAACTTCTGTTCCTTCAATTCTCCCTCACCCTCCGACCCTCTATCTCTCCTCTCGGTAAAAGAACAAAACATTATTATGCAAATTAGATTAAGCAGCGTTTGACACGATCAGAGATGATTTGAGGAAGAGGGGTGTTCTCTAAATCGCGCCCTTTTTTTTCACTTCTTTTTCCGCATTGTTCGAATAAAAGACAAGAAGAAAAGAGGTTGTGTGGGGGTTTTATTTCCCGGGTAGGAGAGATTGGAGGGGTGGGTGGGGGTGAACTCAGAGGGTTATATATATATATAATATATAATATATATAATAATCTTATTATAATGGAGATTGTGTGTTTTTTCTGTCTGTAAACCGAAACTATAATTCCTACTCAAGTCACAATTCTCTTAGTTATTGACATCACATTCTCCATGATTTTATTTTTTATCTAAACCTCAAATATTAATAAAATTGTCTTTACATTATTAATACTGTTAATATGTCCTACATACTGACACATGCAATTATATTTTATATATACAACAAAATAGCGGTTTCCAGTGTGAACGGGAAGGCTAATTTGCATATTATATTAAAAAATTGAATTTAAATAAAATTGCTGCTTAGTAATTATTGATTTCTAACTGTTTGGTTTATTTTAATGAATATAAGCAAAAATCTCTTCAATGAATCTTAAATGAAATCCATTAATAAATAAAATAACTGTCATTTTATTCTTTACTTCTCTTTTAACTAAATACTTAAATTCGAAAAAATAACAATGAAAGACGAGAGTGATGGAAGAGTAAGTTTCAGTTGTTCCATTTTTTATTATACTTCCTCTGTTTCAAATCTTTTATTATACTCCCTCTGTTTCAAATCTTTTTTCTGTATCTCTATTTAGTTCCGTTAGACTTTCTAATTTAATATAATATTTTATTACATTAAAACTTAAATACTTGCACCGGAGGGTGCATATATTTGCTAGTATATATATATATATATATATTATATATATATATTAGTGACCGACCCAACCAATGTCTGCAATTGAGATCGATCAAATCTCTCTCTCTCTCTCTCTCTCTCTCTCTCTCTCTCTCTCTATATATATATTATATATATATATAATATATATATATAAGTAAGGTAAAGTCGTCGGGGCGGTCTAAAGTCGGTATCAGCCAGTCAGCGAGGGAGTCTATCCCTTTTCAATAGCGCCAGACCAAGGAGATGTTTTAGCATCAGAGTTGGAGCGCCACACCTACCATCAGCTCCTTACTTTACCGCACAGATCCCTGTGCTACTCATACGCTGAGTTGGCGAGACCGGTAATCGAACTAGGAACCTTGTGGTTTCTAGCCGAACGCTCTCTCTCTCTATATATAATAATATGAGAAGAAAATATTTTTAAAAATATAACAAACACAGGATGTTATGATTAGGGGAAACAATTTTTTTGTGTCAATACTTAAGCATTTCGGTATATTGTACCATCTTAGGACACTGTTAGGTAATGTTTATGTGAGGGACAAAATGAAAGATGTTAAAGTGTAATAGTGAATGTGTGAAATATGATCTATTAACCGTTAAATTTTTATATGCGCGTTTGTTTACGAAAGCAATGAATGTTCAATGCATGTGCAAAAATGGAAGGTGAAGATATAAGATGACGCATGCATGAACGTGAATAGGCGGAGAAACGAAAAGTTAACAACATAGATATGACGTAATTGATATGGAATAATAATGTTTAGAAAAAGTAAGAAGATTAAAACAATATATAAAATAAATTATAATCATATATACGGCAATCGCACGTTAATCAATCGTGTAAAAAGTTATTGGCTGTGATGATGCAACAAAATCTTTAAATGATGATTCCACCTCTTCTTTAGATCAAAAAATTACCATTTAAAAAATGTGCTTAAGTGCCTAAAAAATGATAACCTCAGTAGGTGAAAGATCGGAGAGATATGGAGGATGTGTGTAAGTCTCGTATCACAAGTGACTATTCGGTCAAGAAAGGGTTCATTGGTGTTACGCAACAGGAGCATCGAGCACACTTTCAAATTGCCTAAGTTTTGGGTGCTCATGAGCTGATGGAAGCCCATTTATCGAAAAGACTTTTCACCTTCCAAACTCTGTAATGGCCTAGGAATTGTTGCAATGCTGACGCCAAGTGTCTAGAGATTATCTCTCTGATATTTTGTCGTGGATTTTGCTCAACAACTACCTGCAATTGTTTATTTTCAAGGCTGCATGTTCTGATCCATCTACCTTCTTCATTTGAAAGCCTCTTCAATCTCACTGTCGGAATATGCTGGAACTACCTTCGTTACTGTCCGATCACTTGTGGATTCATCTCCCCATGTTTTGTTGATATTGGCAGCAAGATTTCAGGGAGGCATTGTGCCCAAGTTGAACTCATCACAAACATAAAAGGCGAGTCATATTTAGGCATGTCATCTTGAAGGCCCCTATTTTTCAAAAATACTTTTCTATCTAAAATAAAATTAGATTTTATTTTTTGAGCACACATTAATTAATTATATTGACAAAAAAATTCACCTGAAATTAAACAACAAATTTCTCATGTTTAAAATCCATTCCAAAACCGAGCACTTCAATCGGCCATTAATTTTGTAAAACAACCAATACATTAATTGTATAAAAAAATACATGAAGTTCATAGATTGAAGGACGTAATTAAAAATTAAAGTCGTCGGGGCGGCCTAATATCGGTACCAACCAATTAGCGAGGGAGGTCTATCCCCTTTTCACTAGCGATAGACCAAGGAGATGTTTTTTAGCATCTGAGGTGGAGCGCACACACCTATCATCAGCTACTCATTTTACTGCACAGATCCCTGTGCTACACATTCGCTGAGTTGGCGAGGGCCGGTATCGAACCAAGAATCTGTGATTCCTAGCCGAACACTCTACGACTGAGCTAAATTCGGCCTAACTACGTGGGTATTGCAGATTTTACAGGTACATGATAGTATCAACTAGAAAGAATAAAATATGTTTAAAAAATGAAACTTTCTTCACATTCCGCTTTGTTTGGTTTGGTTTGTTTGTTTACGGCCATATCAACTCAGTGGGTTCATTTAATGCCGATTAAAGTTTGAAATAAATCAATTCTTAAATGGATAATACAATTTTTTTTATAACTCATTTTTTTCTATTTAACGCATAGATGGGACCCCTAACAGGTACTACCACTCAGGGTCAGAGTGGACCAGGGAGCAATGGTGATGATGGAGGGTGCTCCACATTCCCCAAATCTCCAAAACTGGAACCTACATCAGATAGAGTTTAACGTCATTTCCAGACATGTAGCCCGCGCCACGGCCTTCTAGCACCCATATGATAAAAAGGGGTTGGGGCTTGCCATAAGAAATGAAAAAAGAATTGGTTGGGAAAATCATATAGGTGCTAGGGCTTGACGTAACCAGCGATTGATCGGGGGGTCTCTCCGACCGTCTAACCTATGTAAGGGTCTAAGTGGAGTGGTTGCATGTCATGGACTGCTCATCCACCAAGACTCCATCTTTAAGCATCACGGGTCGCCACCCACGGCCAACAAGTGCCCCATTGGGGGGGTTCTTACTCCTCTGCAGAGGTGCAGTCGGGCCATTCTAACACCCCGTCGGCAGGGCGCGGGCTTTGTTTTCTAATTCTTTCTTTCTTTTTGGATTTTACGGCATGCCAAACTTTGCTGGGGTTATTTTATTCACGTTAATACCCATTAAGATAGATAGATTGGGCGAATGGAGTTTAATAATTGAAGTTGTGTAAAATGTTAAGACCAGATTTTTCACAAAGGAAGAAATGCAGTAAGAAATAAGAAAGGGGATAGAAAGAAATTAACGAATATATGTATATATATGTAGAGAGAGAGAGAGAAGAGAGAGAGAGAGAGAGAGAGAGAGAGGAGAGAGAGAAAGAGAGGAGAAAGAAGAAGAGATGTAGATAGTGCTCACGATGTTTTCCACCCATCCCTTGCCAAAATGTGTATACCTATTCCAGAAACTTTCTTAAAGTATCAACGCGACACCAGCAAAAGTCAAAGAAGTTTGCGCTGTTCTTCGAATATCCCAACTAGAGAGTCGAAGGGACAAAAAAGAAACAGACTCGTATGTGTCAAAATGAAAATGAAAGATTCACACCGATAATAACTGGGATAACTATATGAGGATCAGCTGAAAGATTAGTAGGTGACCAAAATACTCTCATATCATGTGACTGAATAAGGTTTTTTTCAACATAACCCCTCTTGCTATCTACACACATCTTCCATCGGTGTTGCAGCGCTTTAAATCCCATTGGTCAAAAAGGTCATCCAACAGCAGATATGACCGTCACCACATTAACTTTTCAGCCCATCTGTTGAAGTTTATTAAGGGACAAACTTCACCTGTGAAGTCTATTAACTTTTTCACGGCCAATAAGAATGTTTTCCAAACAGTTATTTTATCGCTTTATTATTTCATCATTAACTTTCTCAGATTTCCGGTGGCAATTTCTCCTCCCGATTTATTTATTTATTTATTTATCTGTTAATAAAATAATAAAAATAACCCAGCAAACTGAAAATTCTTTTTTTTTTAAATAAAATTTCAAACATATTTTGTTTTACTCATTTTCTTCTATTTAAATCCATGGTGATGTTGATGCTGCGATTTAGGAATGAAGTTCATAGTTATCTTCAGCCCTGTCAGCTGGGGCTTAAGAATCACCGACTCAACCTCTGCAGAGGGTAAGACCCCTCGCCCCAATGGGGCCACCTATTGGCCGTGGGTAAGTGACCCGTGAAGCTTAAAGACAGAATCCTAGTGGATGAGCAGTCCATGACATTACAACTTTCCACCCGGGCCTTTACTTTGGCTAGCCGGGCGGTCGAGAGGTTCCTCCAATCAAGAACTTTGAACCTAACCCTTTATTTTAGTCCATGGCTCCCGATTACGAACAAGAAAGTACCCGAGTTCGCAAAGAAGGTTCCCGAGTCTGAGAAGGTTCCGAGTCCGACAAGAAATACCTGAAGAAGGCCGGAGTGTATATCGGCCGAAACGTGTTGTACAAATAACAAATGAAGATGGGGACAATAGTCCGAATAACGCAATAATACTAATCATCAAGCCTCATCTCAAACATTCAGAGAAATAACTAGATCTTTAATTATGAAAAGAATGAAAGAAAGACAAAAAAGACGAATTAAGTTGAAAAAAAAAAGAAATGAAAGAAAGAATGAAGAAAGAAGAAGAAAGAAACTAGATCTTAATTATGAAAACAGTGAAAGAAAGAAAGAAGAAAAAGAAAAAAAAGAAGAAAGAAAAGAATGAAGATAGAAGAAAGAAAAAATAGATCTGTAATTATGAAAACAGGTGAAAGAAGAAGAAAGAAAGAAGAAAAAAGAATGAAAGAAAAGAATAAAGAAGAAGAAAAAAAGAAAGAAACAGATCTTTAATTATGAAAACAGTGAAAGAAAAGAAAGAAAAAAGAATGAAAGAAAGAATGAAAGAAAGAAGAAAGAAAGAAACTAGATCTTTAATTATGAAAACAGTGAAAGAAAGAAAGAAAGAAAAAAAAGAATGAAAGAAAGAATGGAAAGAAAAGAAGAAAAAAAGAAAGAAACTAGATCTTTAATTATGAAAAACAGTGAAAGAAAGAAAGAAGAAAAAAGAATGAAAGAAAGAAGAAAGAAAGAAGAAAGAAAGAACTAGATCTTTAATATGAAAACCAGTGAAAGAAAGAAAAGAAGAAAGAATGAAAGAAAGAATGAGAGAAAGATGAAGAAGAAGAAAGAAAGAAACTAGATCTTTAATTATGAAAACAGTGAAAGAAAGAAAGAAAAAAGAATGAAAGAAAGAATAGAGAAAGAATGAAAGAGAAGAAAAAAGAAACTAGATCTTTAATGATTAAAACAGTTGAAAGAAGAAAAGAAAAAAGAATGAAAGAATGAAAGAAAGAAAGAAGAAAGAAAGAAACTAAGTCTTTAATTATGAAAACAGTGAAAGAAAGCAACAAGAAAGAAAGATAATAAATTCCGTAAAGAAGGCCAAGAGCACTCGAGCCATGACGAACTGATTGGACAATACAATGCCAACTTGGATCAGGGATGAAATTGAGAGATACAATAGCCACCAGATGATTTTGAACCGCGTAACCAGATCGAGGCTGAATGAAAGAGCTAAATGACTTTCACCGTTCATTTTTATCTCTAGATATCATATCCACCCTTTTTTTCTCCTTTCCACACAAACAACACACACACACTCTCTCTCTCTCTCTCTCTCTCTCTCTCTCTCACACACGCCCCCCCTCTCTCTCTCTCTCACGCGTACACCTTCAATATCATACATTTGCAGCCATATACACACGGAAACCTAAATAAAAATACCCTACACGAACATAACAACCATCCGTCACACCTAACATGCGACCAGTCTAATATCATATATACATATACTGCACAACAATGCACAAATAGCGGATATGTGGAGAAACATCTACATCTTTAGACTAAGATTAAATTAACCACAAATCCACAATAAAACTCAAATGACCGCATAGCACGATAGCCTTCACTTTAACACCCCACCACACACCATACACAACTCAATGTATTTTAATAGAGCACGCATTTCCAACAACGCAATCTCGAAAACAAGCAGCAACCAAATAGATTTTAAAACTACGAACTCACGTGAGGGGACTGAACGCCGATATCGAATACTCCGTTATTACAAATATTTTACAGACGCTGCCGCTGTCAAACAACAACAAAGACAAGGATCCGATGAACAGGAGCGACATTCATTTGAAAAAGGGAATCTAACGATCCCGAAAATTTATAAAAAATATAGTAAGCAATAAGTGAATCCAGTACTCCATAACATCGAGTTTCTTTCATTTATTTTTAAATGCTCTAATAACGCCCAATTTCAACACAAATATACAACATACACCACACACACACACACACACACACACATATATATATATATATAATATATAATATTTATATTGTGTGTGTGTGTGTTGTGTGTTTGTGTGTGTTTAGGAGCAACTTTATAAACGTTCCACCGCCAGCATACGCTCAAGATTCATTGGTTTACAGATTATTCTTTCTGCGTGATCGTAAAGTATATGCACAGATGTATGTATTTAAAATAGTTAAAGCATGCTCTTTAAACAGCAGCTGCGCGATGACCTAGAGGTTAACGGATCGTGGGACATAAAGTCGTCGGGTTCGTTTCCGATCGGGTTAGTCGTCGTGATCTAGATACACTGTATAAAACGTGAAACGTCGAAACACGGTGTCTGTGAATGACTTATTATATATGTATATATATATATATATTATATATATATATTTCTCGATTCTCTTTTGCATTATAGTAATTCATTCACTTTTTCTTCTTTTTTATTTCCTTTCTTTCTTTACATTCATCATTCTTTCTTTCTTTCCCATCTCTCTTTTTCATAAGTTTTCATTCTTTCATTCATTCTTTCTTTTTTATCTATTTCTTTCTTTATTTAATCATTTATTTTCTTTCATTGTTGCTTCATCATTTCTTTCTCTTTTTGATTCATTCTCATTCTTTCTTCATTCTTCACTTTTTTTACTTTCCTTTTCTTCTTTCTTTCTCTTCATTTATTTTATTCGCCCCGACCTTATTTTTTTCTTATTTCCTATTGTTTTATAGTTTCCTTTCTTTTTTCAACTCTATTTTCTTTTTTTTTCTTTTTTCTTTCTTCCGTTCTTCTTTCTTTGTTTTCATCTCTCTTTTTATTCAATCTTCTATTCAATCTGTTTTTCTTCTTTCTTCTTTCTTTCTTTCTTTCTTTCTTTCTTTCTTTTCTTTCTTTTCAACTCCTCTTTTTTCTTTCTTTCTTTCTTTCTTCTTTCTTTCAACTCTCTTTTTCTTTCTTTCTTTCTTTCTTTGTTTCTTTCAACTCTCTTTCTTTCTTTCTTTCTTCTTTCTTTCTTTCTTTCCCATGTCACTTTTCTTTCTTTCTTTATGTCTTCTTTCTTTCTCTTTCTTTCTTTCTTTCTCTCTCTCTCTCTCCTCCCTCCCCATCTCTCTCTCTCTCAAATTATATACTATATATTATATATATATTATTATATATATATATATATATATTTTCTCAACTCCTCTTTCATTATTCTAATTTATTCCTAGTATCTTTCTTTCTTTCTTTCTAACTTATTTTCCTTCGTTTTTCATTATTTCTTTCGCAACTTTTTCATTAGTTTTCATTTTTTCATTTCCCTTTCTTTCTTTCTTTCTTTCTTTGATAGTTTATTTATTCATCTATTTATTTATTATTCACTCCGTCTTTCCCAACTCTTTTTCTTCTTCCTCTCTCTTTCTCTCTCTCTCTTCTCTCTCTCTCTCCTCTCTTTCTCTCTCTTTCTTATATATATATATATATATATATAGAAGAAATGAAGAAGGAGAGAGAGAGAGAGAGAGAGAGAGAGAGAGAGAGAGAGAGAGAGAGAGAGAGACAGAAAAGGAGAGATGGGAAAGCAAAGAAGAAATTATCCCCCTCCATCTTTCCGCAACTCTTTTTCTTTCTTCCCCTCTCTCTCCTCTTCTCTTCTTCTCTCTTCTCTCTTTCCTTTCTTTTCTTATATCTATCATCTATCATCTTATCTATATATAAATAATATATAATATATATATATATATATATATATTTATACCCATTCTTCCTTTTTATGTTGACGTGAGTTTAATAGAACAACAATGATCAAACCAGTCGCTATGTAATTCAACGGACTATAGGTTAATTTAACTGAAGTCCCCGGTGACCCACTATTGGACTCAACGCCCCCACGGCCCTTTCCCCATTAATACTCTCTTTTTCGGGTCCCTTTGGCCTCCAAACTTCTGTTCCCTTCAATTCTCCCTCCACCCTCCTACCCCCTACTCTCTCCCTCTCGGTAAAGAACAAAACATTATTATGCAAATTAGATTAAGCACCGTTTGACACGATCAGAGATGATTTGAGGAAGAGGGGGGTTCTTCTAAATCGCTCCCTTTTTTTTCCACTTCTTTTTCCGCATTGTTCGAATAAAAGACAAGAAAGAAAGCAGGTGTTGGGGTTTTTATTTCCCGGGTAGGAGAGATTGAGGGGTGGGAGGTGGGTGTGACATCAAAGAGGTTTATAATATATATATATATTATATATATGTATATACTAGCAAACATACTCACCCTCCGGAGTGCAAGTTTAGTTAAATTTTATAACTAAAATATCATATTAAATTAGAAAGGCTAATGAAACTGATAAGAATTGTAGATAAAAAGATTGAACAGAGGGGGTATGATTGAAAAATAGAACAGCTTGAATAACTCTTATCCACATTTTCCACTCCCGTCTTCATGGTGAATTTTCCAATTAAAATGTTTAGTGAAATAGGAAGTTAAAGAATAATATTACATTATTTTTCTTGTTACAGGGATTTCTTTTAAGATTTATTAAAAGATTTTTGCTCATATTCAATAAGATAAAACCAAACAATTAGAAATCAATAATTAATAAGCATATATTTATTAAAATGCAATTTTTTTAGATCAATATGCAAATTAGCCTTTCCCGTTCGACACTGTAAACCAGTATTTTGTTGTATTATTAAATACAATTGCATGTATTGTATGTACGATATGGTCAACAGTCTTAATGATGTAACAATTTATTAATTGAGGTTTTAAATAAAATAAAATCATGGAGAATGTGATGTAAAATAACTAAGGAAACTGTAATTGAATATAATATAGTTTCGATTACAGACAGACCAAACCCACAATCTCCATTATAATAAGAATATATATATATATATAATACTATATATTAGTGACGCGACCCAACGAAATTTCTGGCAATTGCAGATCGATTCAAACTCTCTTCATCTCTCTCTTTCTCTCTCTCTCTAATATATATATATATATATATATATATAGATAATTAGGATAAGTAAGCTAAGGTAAAGTCAGTCGGGGGCGGCTAAGTCGGTATCAACAGTCAGCGAAGGAGTCTATCCCCTTTTCAATAGCGCTAACCAAGGAGATTGTTTAGCATCAGAGTTGTGAGCGCCACAACCTACCATCAGGCTCCCTTACTTTACCGCCACAGATCCTGTGCTACTCATTACGCTGAGTTGGCGGGACCGGTTCGAACTAGGAACCTTGTGGTTTAGCCGAACGTCTCTCTATATATATACATATGAGAAGAAAATATTTTAAAAATATAACAAACACAGGACGTTAGTATTAGAGGAAACAATTTTTTGTGTCAATACTTAAGCATTTCGGTATATTGTACCATCTTCAGGACACTGTTAAGTAATGTTTATGTGAGGGACAAAATGAAAGATGTTAAGTGTATAGTGAATGTGTGAATATGATGTTATTAACCTTTAATTTTTATATGCGCGTTTGTTTACGAAAGCCAATGACATGTTCAATGCATGTGCAAAAATGGAAGGTGAAGATCATAAGATGACGCATGCATGAACGTGAATAGGTGGAGAACGAAAAGTTAACACATAGATATGACGTAATTGATATGGAATAATAATGTTAGAAAGTAAGAAGATTAAAACAATATATAAATACATATAATCCATATATACGCATATCCACGTATAATCATACATACATACATACATATATATATATATTATATATATATATACATACATGCACGCATACACACAACACACACACACACACACACACAACATATATATATATATATATATATTGGAAATACGGTGAGGAATTAATCCGACAATATGAGAAGAAAATATTTAAAAAATATAACAAACACAGGATGTTATGGTCAGGGGAAACAATTTTATGTGTCAATACTTAAGCATTTCGGTATATTGTACCATCTTCAGGACACTGTTAAGTAATGTTTATGTGAGGGATAAAATGAAAGATGTTAAGTGTATAGTGAATGGGCGCGTAATGAGAAACAGTTTTCAGCAAATCTAGCTTGCTAAAAATTACACCACATTTTTCAGGACACATCATTGTTCGATTATCACTGGACGCTCCTTACTCTTGGTCTTGTGCCAATGAAGCTACGCTTAGTAAATTGGGGCACCTCACGTGGTATTAATGGTTAGTAAGCTCAATTCGCACCCATTGTTAGTGAGTTCGTTTCTCCTGTGCGCCCATACTGCTGGCCTTGTGCCACATCTAAGCTAAGCTTAGTAATAAAATATACCAAAGAATAACGTAGCACTTCACGTGGTGTAATGGTTAGCAAGCTAGATTCGCAAACCATTGTTAGTGAGTTCGATTCTCACTGTGCGCCCCATACTGCTGGCCTTGTGCCACATCTAAGCTAAGCTTAGTAAATAACTATATCTTACCTCCTTGGGCATCTCATGTGGTGTTATGGTTAGCAAGCTAGATTCGCAAACCATTGTAAGTGAGTTCGATTCTCACTGGGTGCCCCATACTTCTAGCCTTGTGTCACATCTAAGCTAAGCTTAGTAAATAAATATACCAAAAGAATAACGTAGCACTTCACGTGGTGTAATGGTTAGCAAGCTAGATTCGCAAACCATTGTGAGTGAGTTCGATTCTCACTGGCTGCCCCCATACTTCTGGCCTTGTGCCGCACCTAAGTTAAGCTTGGTAAATAACTATATCTTACCTCCTTGGGCATCTCATGTGGTGTAATGGTTAGCAAGCTAGATTCGCAAACCATTGTTACTGAATTCGATTCTCACTGTGCGCCCCATACTTCTAGCCTTGTGCCACATCTAAACTAGCCTTAGTAAATAACTATCTTTTTTCATAAAAATGTTATAAAAAATGCCATCATTTAAAAAAAATTCATTTAACTAGAAATGGCATAATAGGACGACTTCAGTTCCAGTGATCTTCTGAAAAGGAGATTTTATCTCGAAAATTCAAGAATAAAATACAGGTTAACAAACAACACCATTGTTACCTTATTATTATTTCTTTACACCTGCATTGTGATAGCCTTCAAAATCAACCTCCAAACCAATATATACACAATGCTTCAAGCAAATTATAAAACTCTCATATCTTTTTTCACGGTACCCTGTAGTTACTGTCTTGTTATCTGTGGGGTGTGTTCAGAAGAATGTTTGTGGTAGGAAAACAAAGTATTTACTTTATAATTTATGACATATATTTTGTCTTTGTGATTATGGGTAAATAGTAGGGCAGACTGGCTCTTTAACCTTCGTTAGGCCACCAGTCTAGGAGAAGGAAAACTCTGAATTCAAACCTGATAAACCTCAGTTAAGAAATTGATCATGTGTCATATCCTACTCGTACAGAGGGGATGGTATATATATATATATATATATATTATATTTATATATATATATATATATCAACCCCTCCGCACAAGCAGGATGTGACACAAGGTCAATTTCTTAAGCGGAGTTCAACAGGTTTGAATTCAGAGTTTTCCTTCTCCTAGACTGGTTACCTAACCAAGGTTAAAGAGCCCAGTCTGCCCTGCTAATTTACCCATAGCTGGAGGAAGAATTGGATTCATACCTTTTCCAAGGGTATTAGCGCCATTTGAAATGCAAACAGCTTTGTCCAGGAATTGAACTGGGAGAGAATAAGAGAGAGAAAGAGAGTGTACCAGTGAGAGAGAGGGTGAATGTGTGCGTGTATGAGAGAGAAAGGGGGGAGAGATTGTGTGTGAGTAAGTGTGTGTGGGAGAGAATAAGAGAGTAAAAGAGAGTGTCCAGTGAGAGAGAGGGGGAATGTGTGTGTGCGTAAGAGAGAGAGAGAGAGAGAGAGAGAGAGAGAGAGAGAGAGAGAGAGAGAGAGAGAGAGGGGGGGGGCTTTTTTTCGGATGAAAGAAAGAGAATCCTGAATGTAGGAAATGAATAAATAATAAAAGGAAGAAAAAAGAAAGAAAGTTAGAAAGTTAGGAAGAAGATTGTTGGTGATGAAAGAAAGAAGAAAAGAAAAAAAGAAAGAAAGAAAGGGGAAAAAAAGGATGAAATTCGGTGTGAAAGAATGGAAGAAAGAAAGAAATATTGTGAAAGAAAGAAAGAAAGAATGAAAGAATGCTAAAAGGTAAGAAAGAAAGAAAGGAAAGAAAGAAAGAAAGAATAATTAAAAGAAAGAATGATAAAAAATGTTAGGCGAAAGAAAGAAAGAAAACAGAGAAAAAGAAAAGAAAGAAAGAAAGAAAGAAAAAAGAGATGAATGAATGAATGAATAAAAAGAGGAATTTCTGGGGAAAAAAAAAGAAAAGAAAACAGAAAAATAGAAAGAAGAAGAAAAGAAAGAAAAGAATGAATGAATGAATAAATGAATGAAAAGAAATTTCTGGGCGAAAAAAAAAGAAAAGAAAAACAGAAAAATAGAAAGAAAGAAAGAAAGAAAGAAAGAATGAATGAATGAATAAATGAATGAAAAGAGGAATTTCTGGGGGAAAAAAAGAAAAGAAAAAACAGAAAAAATAGAAAGAAAGAAAGAAAGAAAGAAAAGAATGAATGAATGAATAAATGAATGAAAAGAGGAATTTCTGGGGGAAAAAAAAAAGAAAAGAAAAACAGAAAAAATAGAAAGAAGAAGAAAGAAAGAAAAAGAATGAATATGAATAAATGAATGAAAAGAGGAATTTCTGGGGAAAAAAAAAAGAAAAGAAAAACAGAAAAATAGAAAGAAAGAAAGAAAGAAAGAAAAGAATGAATGAATGAATAAATGAATGAAAAGAGGAATTTCTGGGCGGAAAAAAAAAGAAAAGAAAAAACAGAAAAATAGAAAGAAAGAAAGAAAGAAAGAAAAGAATGAATGAATGAATAAATGAATGAAAAGAGGAATTTCTGGGGGGAAAAAAAAAAAGAAAAAAAAACAGAAAAATAGAAAGAAAGAAGAAAAAGAAAGAAAAGAATGAATGAATGAATAAATGAATAAAAGAGGAATTTCTGGGGGAAAAAAAAAAGAAAGAAAACAGAAAATAGAAAGAAAGAAAGAAAGAAAGAAAAGAATGAATGAATGAATAAATGAATGAAAAGAGGAATTTCTGGGGAAAAAAAAGAAAAGAAACAGAAAAATAGAAAGAAGAAAGAAAGAAAAAAAGAATGAATGAATGAATAAAATGAATGAAAAGAGGAATTCTGGGGGAAAAAAAAAGAAAAGAAAACAGAAAAATAGAAAGAAAAGAAAGAAAGAAAGAAAAGAATGAATGAATGAATAAATGAATGAAAAGAGGAATTTCTGGGGGAAAAAAAAGAAAAGAAAAACAGAAAAATAGAAAAAAGAAAGAAAGAAAAAGAAAGAAAAGAATGAATGAATGAATAAATGAATGAAAAGAGGAATTTCTGGGGAAAAAAAAGAAAAGAAAAACAGAAAAATAGAAGAAAGAAAGAAAGAAAGAAAAGAATGAATGAATGAATAAATGAATGAAAAGAGGAATTTCTGGGGGAAAAAAAAAGAAAAGAAAAACAGAAAAATAGAAAGAAAGAAAGAAAGAAAGAAAAGAATGAATGAATGAATAAATGAATGAAAAGAGGAATTTCTGGGCGAAAAAAAAAAAGAAAAAAACAGAAAAAAATAGAAAGAAAGAAAGAAAAAAAGAAAAGAATGAATGAATGAATAAATGAATGAAAAGAGGAATTTCTGGGCGAAAAAAAAAAGAAAGAAAAACAGAAAAATAGAAAGAAAGAAAGAAAAGAAGAAAAGAATGAATGAATAAATGAATGAAAAGAGGAATTTCTGGGGGAAAAAAAAAGAAAGAAAAACAGAGAAATAGAAAGAAAGAAAGAAAGAAAGAAAGAATGAATGAAGGAATGAAGGAATAAATGAGGAATTTCTGGGCGAAAAAAAAAGAAAAGAAAAAACAGAAAAATAGAAAGAAAGAAAGAAAGAAAGAAAAGAATGAATAAATGAATGAAAAGAGGAATTTCTGGGGGAAAAAAAAGAAAAGAAAAATAGAAAAAAAAGAAAAAAAGAAAGAAAGAAAAGAATGAATGAATGAAAAAGAGGAATTTCTGGCGAAAAAAAGAAGAAAGAAAAATAGAGAAATAGAAAGAAAAAAAGGAAAGAAAAAAAGAATGAATGAATGAATGAAAAGAGGAATTCTGGGGCGAAAAAAAAAAAAGAAAGAAAACAGAGAAATAGAAAAGAAAGAAAGAAAAAAAAAGAATGAATGAATGATTAAAAGAGGAATTTCTTGGCGAAAAAAAAAAAGAAAGAAAAACTGAGAAATAGAAAGAAAAAAGAAAGAAAGAAAGAAAATGGATTCTCTCCGAACGAGAGAATAAAAAGAAGGAAATTTTGAGCCAAAAAAAAAGAATAAATAAATAAAAAAGGAAGACAGAAGGAATGAAGAAAATAAGGATTGAAAGAAAGAAAAAAGACAGAAATGATTTAAATGAAAATCCCCCCTCCAGAATGCCGTAGCAAAAAGTTCTAATGAGGCCGAGAAGGAGAAGAAGGTTGTCATGCACACGATCCCGATTAACACATCTGCAGAGATCGTCATCCGGGTTCATCCAGCGGAAGCAGCGAATGATTGATTTGACCAAATAATTGGCGCTATCATTGCTCTTTACTTCCGGTTGATTTACCTCCCCTTGTTTACTTCCTTTTGTTTTAATATGCTCACCTTCTCTCTCTCTTTCTTTCTTTCCCTCGTTCTCTCTCTCTTTGCACGCTCCTAGTCTCTTTCTCTCTCTCTCTCTCTCTCTCTCACGCTCCTAGTCTCTTTATCTGTCTCTCTCTCGCACGCTCATAGTCTCTCTCTTCTCTCTCTCTAGCTTTCTCTCTCTCTCTCTCTCTCTCTCTTCTCTCTCTCAATCTATCAATTCCTAATCTCTGTCTGTCTGTCAGTCTGTCTGTCTGTCTGTCTGTCTCTCTCTCTCTTACACACATACTGCTGCTCCCAATCTCTTTCTTTCTCCCTTTTCTTTCTTGCCGCTGCCCCTACACTCCCACTCTCTCTCTCTCTCTCTCTCTCTCTCTCTATCTATCTATCTATCTATCTCACTCTCGCACGCTCCTAGTCTCACTTTCTCTCTCTCTCTCTCTCTCTCTCTCTCTCTCTCTATCTATCTATCTATCTATCTATCTCACTTTCTCTTGTTCTATATCTCCCTCTCTCTCGCGCGCTTTTTCTTGTTTTTGCCACCTCCCTTACTCTCTCTCTCTCTCTTTCTCTCTCTCTCACTCACTCATTCACTTTCGCTTGTTCTGTGTACCCCCCTCCCTATCGCTATCTCTCTCTCTCTCTCTCTCTCTCTCTCTTTCACACACACACACACACACACACACACACACACACACAACAACTACACACCCTGGCATTGAAGCTTCCACTATTACTAAGCTCCTTTCCGTCTCTCTCTCTCTCTCTCTCTCTCTCTCTCTCTCTGGCTTTCTCGTTTTTGTCTCCCCCTCTCTCTCTCTATCTCTCTCTATCACTCTCTCCCTCACTCACACTCACGCACACACACACACACACACACACATTGCCATTGAAGCTTCCACTATTCCAAAGCTCTCTTCCGTTTCTCTCTCCCCTCTCTCTCTCTCTGACTTTCTCATTATTTTGTCCCCCTCTCTCTCTCACTCTCACACTCTCTCTCTCTCTATCCCTCACACACACCCACACACATGTACACACACACACACACACACACTGCCATTGAAGTTTCCACTATTACTAAGCTCTCTTCCGTCCTCTCTCTCTCTCTCTCTCTCTCTGGCTTTCTTGTTTTTGTCTCTCTCCCGCTCTCTCCTCTCTCCCCCTCTCCCTCACTCACGCACAGACATGCCACACACACACACACACACACACTCTCTCTCTATCTATCTCTTCTCTCCCTCTCTCTCTCTCTCTCACACACACACACACACACACACACACTGCCATTGAAGCTTCCACTATTCCAAAGCTCTCTTCCGTTTCTCTCTCCCCCCCTCTCTCTCTCTCTGGCTTTCTCGTTATTATGTCCCCCTCCCGCTCTCTCTCTCTCTCCCCCTCTCCCTCACTCACGCACAGACATGCACACACACACACACACACTCTCTCTCTATCTATCTCTTCTCTCCCTCTCTATCTCTCTCTCTCCCTCTCTCTCTCACACACACACACACACACACACACACACACACACACACCACACTGCGATTGAAGCTTCCACTATTCCAAAGCTCTCTTTCGTTTCTTTCTCCCCCTCTCTCTCTCTATTTTTCTCCTTATTTTGTCTCCCACTCTCCCCCTCTCTCTCTATCCCTCACACAAACACACACACACACACACATACACACACACACATACTGCCATTGAAGCTTCCACTATTACTAAGCGCTCTTCCGTCTCTCTCTCTCTCTCTTTCTCTCCTCTCTCCTCTCTCTCTGCTTTCTCGTTTTTTGTCTCCCTCCCGCTCTCTCTCCCTCTCCCTCACTCACGCACAGACATGCACACACACACACACACACACACTCTCTCTCTCTCTCTCTCTCTCTCTCTCACACACACACACACACACACACACACACTGCCATTAAGCTTCCACTATTCCAAAGCTCTCTTTCGTTTCTTTCTCCCCCCTCTCTTTCTCTCTGGCTTTCTCCTTATTTTGTCTCACTCTGTCCCTCTCAGACTCTCTCTCTCTATCACCCTCTCCCTCACACACACACACAAACACACACACACACACACACACACACACACACACACACACAGTGTCATTGAAGTTCCCATTACCACAAAGCTCTTTTAACAAAAGAGCAATGATGGCAGCCATCGAGAAATGATAAATAACTCCTAATTTTAATCGGGGTCACGACTTTCTTCCTCCTTTTTTTGTGCCCGTATAGCCTAATCCAATATTAATAATAGAAATTAATTTATCTCCACAGTAACAAAATAGACTTGTCTGGGTAGGAAGATCGACCCGCAGGGAACAATGCAAAAGAAGGAGATTTGACAACACAAACCAATGGTAGGAATTTACCTAACCCGTTCACGTTAATGCTTACCTCACTTTGGTGCGTTCACTCACTCACTCTCTCTCTCCCTCTCTCTCTCCCTTTCTCTCTCTCTCCCTCTCCTCTCCCTCTGCCTCCCCTCTCTCCCCCTCTCTCCCCTCTCTCATCCTCTCTCTCTTCATCTTTCTCCTGTGCTCTTTTGTCTTTCTTAATATATTTTTCTATGTAGCATGTCCTTTTTCATCCCTTTCTTTCTTCATTATAAAAACGGAATGGTCCATTATTTAGCTATGATGCCACTTATAAGAAAATAAGAATTCGGTGGATAAGCAACACCAGATAGTCAGGATTTACATTTTTGAATTTCATCTTTAACGATATTGATGGTATCATTTCTAAT
>JALAJA010000191.1:50000-60000 GCA_023376005.1 Doryteuthis pealeii | reverse complement strand
TAAAAGAAATAAAGCAATAGGAAAATCGATTCACTGATTTATCGATTAGTACATCCTGTAATTAGTGAATCGATAGATAAATATATAGATATGTTGAAAGGTAAAACAAAGGAAAGAAAATGCTGAATGGATAAAATAGATTTTATTTTATTTTATTTTATTTTACTGACACGTGTTTCGGCCCGGAGTTTATCCATGTACATATGTATTCTATCTATTATTTTAAATATAAAATAAAATAACAATAATAGAAAACTATTATTTTTTTTTTTAGTATACAAGGAATAACGGCCTTCGTCAGAGTAAATTATTTGGTGTTTTAAATCAAAGCGGTTAAAATACGGAGAATTTCTGAAATGTTCGAAAAAATATCTTTTTTGAAGAAAAAATTCCACAGCGATAGAGAAACAGTGATGTTGACGTCATCGTCACATGCGATGGATTTTGAAAATGAAAGAAAACGGCTAGAGAATATATGGAACAAAGTCAGATGGAACCTCAATTTTCAATGCATACCCCATGCATTGAACATTGAGGTTCCATCTGTATTTGAATTTAAAAAAATTAAATTTGTTATTTAATTCATGAGTTTGTGTGTTGTATCTCCACACTTGGCGGTAAGCCTCTTAAGCCAGTAGAACAGTTCACATACCTAGGTAGTAATATCTCATCCACAGAAAGTGATGTTAATACACGTATAGGAAAAGCATGGGCGTTCATAAATAGCTTATCAGTAATATGGAGATCTGATCTCACTGAAAAGCTAAAGCGACAATTCTTCCAGGCTGTGGTTATATCAGTACTGCTGTATGGCTGCACCACCTGGACCCTAACAAAACGCCTTGAGAATAAGCTAGATGGGACCTGCACAAGAATGTTGCGAGCAGTCCTGAACAAGTTGTGAAAGCAGTACCCCACAAAGAAGCAACAATATGGTCACCTGCCCCCCATCTCACAAACCATCCGGGTGAGACGGACTAGACATGCAGGACACTGCTGGGGAAGCGGGGATGAACTCATAAGCGACGTTCTCCTGTGGAAGCCAACACATGGACATGCTAACGTAGGACACCCACAAAGGACCTACATTGACCAACTATGCGAGGATTCGGGATGCTGCACGGAGGACCTCCCAGGGGCAATGAGTAATAGGGAAGGTTGGCGAAAGATAGTCGCGGATACCCGTGCTGCTTGCGCGACATGATGATGATGATATATAGATATACATAAAGATGGATAAATAGATAGATAGATAGATATACACAGAATAGGATAGATTGATATATAGATAGCTATTAACTGAGATAGATAGATAAATAGATAGATAGATAGATAGATAGTAATACCCAAAATGGACTGTTGCATATCATTGATTGGTCAGCAACCAGGATTCCGCCCTTAAGCATCATGGGTCGACACCCAGGTAATACCACTCCGGCTCAGAGTTGATCTGGTAGTAATCGCGATGAAGGGGTACTCCACACTCCCCGGAGCTACAGAATTGGAACCTTACCTTTAGATAGTTTTACGTTATACCCAGGGCTCTGTTTTTGTTGAGAATCAGGGTAGGGGGATTCCACCCTTAAGCATCATGGTTCTACAGCCAGATAATACCACTCCGGCTCAGAGTTGATCTGGTAGTAATTGCGATGAAGGTACTCCACACTCCCCGGAGCTCCAGAATTGGAACTTCACCATTAGAGGCAGTTTAACATCATACCCAGGACACAAAAAGTAATTATTAGAAATCTCTAAATGGGACACTAAAATGTACTAGCACTCCAGGTCAGAGTGGACCTGGGAGTAATGGTGATGAAGGGATACTACACAATCCCCAGAGCTTCAGAATTGGAACTTCACCTTTAGATGCAATTTAACATCATACCCAGGACACACAAAGTAATTATTAGAAATCTATAAATGGGACACTAAAATGTACAAGCACTCCAGGTCAGAGTGGACCTGGGAGTAATGGTGATGAAGGGGGTACTCCACACTACCCAGAGCTTCAGAATTGGAACCTTACATTTAGACACAGTTTAACGTCATACCCAGGGCTCTGTTGGGGGTCGGCGTTGGGGGTTGGCAGTCGGTTTCATTTGACCCGCAGTTGTAGCTTACAAGATGTCGGTCAGTCGAACGACCCCACCCGCAAGGAAAATGTCGGACTCCAAATGTCATCAGTTCGACTTTCGTCTTCGTCGACGGAACAAACGCATCAGCCTAAAATATTCCAAAAATATTAGCCATTAGCAGCGGTGATGACCGGAGGTGGGACCTTATTGATCATCATTAAATTGACAGGCTGGCCAATAGAAGTCTATTTTGAATCAAATTTATTCACGTCGGGACGGATTTATATGTGTATCACACACACACACATACACATAACACACACATACATAACACACACACACACATATATATAATATATATATATATATATATCTTATTATAATGGAGATTGTGTGTTTTTCTGTCTGTAACCGAAACTATATTCCTGCTCAAGTCAGAATTCTCTTAGTTATTGACATCACATACTCCATGATTTTATTTTTTATCTAAACCTCAATTATTAATAAAATTGTCTTACATTATTAATACTCTTAACTATGTCTACATACTGACAACATGCAATTATATTTATATATACAACAAAATAGCAGTTTACAGTGTGAACGGGAAGGCTAATTTGCATATTAATATTAAAAAATCGAATTTAATAAATATGTGCTTTGTATTATTGATTTCTAACTGTTTGGTTTTATTTTAATGAATATAATAAAAAATCTCTTCAATGAATCTTAAATGAAATCCATTAACAAGATAAAATAATTGTCATTTTATTCTTTACTTCCTCTTTTAACTAAATACTTAAATTAGAAAAAATAACAATGAAAGACGAGAGTGATGGAAGAGTAAGTTTCAGTTGTTCCATTTTTTATTATACTCCCTCTGTTTCAAATCTTTTATTATACTCCCTCTGTTTCAAATCTTTTTATCTGTATTCTTATTTAGTTTCATTAGCCTTTCTAATTTAATACAATATTTTATTACATTAAAACTTAAATACTTGCACCCGGAGGGTGCATATATTTGCTAGTATATATAAGAGAGTTTTATAATTTGCTTGAAGCATTGGTTTGGAGGTTGATTTTGAAGGCTATCACAATGCAGGTGTAAAGAAAAAATAATAAGGTAACAATGGTGTTGTGTGTTAACCTGTAATTTATTCTTGATATTTCGAGATAAATTCTCTTTTTCAGAAGAACACTGAAACTGAAGTAGTTGTCGTCTTGTTATGGCATTTTTAGTTAAATTTTTTTTGAAAATGTTACAGATGGTATTTTTTTATAACTGTATTCTCGTGTTGCATGTTTACGTGAATGCGTTTTTTTGTTTGTATTTGTGCGTATGTGTCATGCGCGTGTGCATGAAAATGCGTGTAGACTGTGACGTTATGACCGTATCCACGCGCGTGTGTGCGTATGAATGACCGTATCAACGTGTATATATGTGTATGAAAGAGCGTATTTGTGTTCGGTGGCAATGGTGGTGTATAATATTTCGTGTTGGATGTAATATAAATCATTCAATCATTTCTTCTCTTCTTCTTCTTCTTCTTCTTATTATTATTATTATTATTATTATTATTATTATTTATTTGTTTATTTACTTATTTATATCTAATTCAATTTTTTAATTTATTTTTTAAAATTCTTTCATATTTACCTTGTCCATAAGTGTGTATGTGTGTGTATGTGTGTGTGTTAGATAAAAAGGTAAAATAGTTAAATTCATCATGTGTGTGTAGTATATTAAGAAAGATTGAAAAAAACACAGGTTTAAATGAGATAAGTAGTGAGTGTATTGGCCGAAACGCTGCAGTGTTTTGATCTATTAATTAGATCATCTTCAGGGCATTTGTTGGTATATGGAAGGTAATAAGAAATTTTTTTTTATCACAGAATATCGAGAAAAGCGAGTGATAGTCATTGTTTATCAGTCTGTTTAAATTTTTTATTTCTTATTAAATTTCTTATTACCTTCCACATACCAACAAATGCCCTGAAGATGATCTAATTAATAGATCGAAACACTACAGCGTCGGCCAATAAACTCACCACTTAACTCATTTAAATCTGTGTTTTTTCAATTTTTCTTAATATACTACATACCGTCGGATTCACTTCCTTTTCTTCACACACACACACAAACACACACTCGCCATTGCAAGAAACCGAACGGTTGTAATAATTGTTCTAATGATAATAAAAAAAAGCTTTTATTTATTCATTTATTTATCTATCAACGCTCTATCACAGATATTGAGCACTCTTCTAATAACACTGTACGTTGGATTACTACCGCTTTTTCAGCTATAATAGTGCTAACCATACATATTGATATATATATATATATATATATATAATATGTGTGGTGTGTGTGTGTGTGTGTGTGTGTGTGTGTGTGTGTGTGTGTGTATGTATTTGGGCAGCATTCTTTCATTTATACATGTAGAATTAAACAAAAGACACATCTCCTGTTTAACAATTTTATTTTTGATCTTTTCGAGTTTTCTGGCCAACTTTTTAATATTTGGGTGGAATTCGTGGATAAGTCCCCCAAAGTTCAGGTCATGAGTACTATATATATATATATATATATATATATATATATATATATATATATATATATATATATATATGTGTGTGTGTGTGTGTGTGTGTGGAGAAAGATATATATATATATGCTATATATATATATATATATATAATATATATATTATATATGTGTGTGTGTGTGTGTGTGTGTGTGTGTGTGTGGAGAAAAGATAGACAAACACGAGATGTTGTACAAAATGGATGTTTATTGTAGGTAGTGATGTCGACGTTGTAACGTTTCGGTCTGTTAGACCTTCTTCAGGACGTTGGATTGAGTTCTTGCTACAACGGTGAACATTTTCGTACTGGTGAAGTAGGAGGTTGTTGGAATATTTTTTGATATATCTATTTACCGGTAAATCCCGAACATTTCAAATATCTGGCGTTCCTCCAACTTAATAACAACAAAAGATTACGCCGGCGCCGTAGAATGAGTGCTTAAAAAAACACGGGTACTTCTGCCTCTGATGATGAGAAATTTTCTCGAAAATATTTAGGTAAATATACATCATTTAACACCTATTACATTGCATTGTAAATTGCCTTCAAATTTATATTTTACACGTACATACAATGCTTCTAAAAATCTATAAAAAACACTTATATATATATATATCTCCTTCTGCATGACAATGCTAGGACAGGGGAGAAAATCGCCTCATTCGTGTGGACAACTTTACCGCTTCCTCTATACTCACCAGATTTAGCGCCTTCAGACTCATCTATTCGGCCCCTTGAAAAAGGGTTTGAGAGGCAACAATTATTCCAGTGACGTGAAAGTGAAATCTGTAGCGAAAAAGTTAACTTTGAACCACGTATCTTTGAGGCTTAACACAGATTCTAAAAGATACATGGTTCAAAGTTAACTGACCTGAAAAAAATGTAAAGGTTTTTAAATAAAATAACTGGTGCATTATATCTTTTATTTATTAATATGTTAGCACTGAAAATATCATTAAATTCGGTTAATTCCTTGATTTTTGGTATTTTTTTCTTTCAACAGGGTGACATATGATGGTGGAATTTAAGTCTGTTAAGATCGATTTAGCAGATGAGTTTCTGGTAACTGATCTGCGAGACTAGTTTGCTGCACATCTTCAGTTCTCTGGCAAGGTCCAGGTAGTTATCCATTTTTTCATTTTCCTTCAGCTTCTTCTTGGAGCACCTTCTACGCGAATCTAACAATTCTCCCTCCAGCTATAAGTAAATAGAAGGGCAGACTTGGCTCTTTAATCTTGGTTAGGCAACCAGTCTATGAGAAGGAAAACTCTGAATTCAAACATGTTAAATCTCCGCTTGGTGTGGTCACTACTAGAATAGGCTCGACCTAATTAGCGATTTGTTTAACTAATTTTAGTTTAATTTAATAATTTGATTTAATTGATTCAATTTTAAGGGCCCATTCAAATGGCCGGATAAAGTGGTAGTCCGGTCGGGTGTAAAACGGGTAGACGTTAAGCGTATGAGAAATTCTCGCGAAAACTAAAAAAATAAAAAAGGCTCTAATTGTTGTATATGTGAGTTACCCCCGCACCATAAGGGCCCACAGTCGATGAGTCTCTGGTGTGATACCCTATCCCACCACCTGACTAGGATTACACCCAAATAAATAATTGCCAAACGGCGTAGAAGCAAATACTCGTTAGTTTTTTTCCCGAGACGCCGACAGAATGAATATATTTTCTAAAATATATATATATATATATATATATTATATATATATATATATATATATATATATATATAACAGCAATTTCAATATAAACAAAATCTCCGCCTATTCTTTCATCCTTTGCATATATTAAACGTTTCTGTATGTTTATGGAAATAGATATGTACAGGCTATGTAAATTAAAGGCGGGAAGTGAGAGAGAGAGGGAGAGACAGACAGACAGACAGACAGACAGACAGAGACAGAGACAGACAGACAGAGACAGAGACAGAGATGTATTTGTCGAGACGAGGTTTGGATGTTTGTAGCATTTCGTAATTCAGGCAGAAATATGAGACAAGAAAAAAAATGTTTATAGTTCTTACCGACAATTCCGCCTTGTCGAGGAGGCTTAGAATATAAAAAACTGAATGGTTGGTATTATTTGGATTATTCGGACTATTGTCCTCATCTGTATTGTTATCTGTAAAACGTTTCGGTCGATGTACTTTCCGATTTCATTCTGGTATTTCTTTGGATCTTGAGATGTGGCTTGATAATTTGTATTTATTTTAATTATTCGGGCTATTGTCCTCATCTTTATTGCCATCGGTATTGTTATCTGTACAACGTTGCCTGAATCTTTGAGATGTGGCTTGATTATTCGTATTTATTTTAATTATTCGGGCTATTGTCCTCATCTTTATTGCCATCGGTATTGTTATATGTACAACGTTGCCTGAATCTTTGAGATGTGGCTTGATAATTTGTATTTATTTTAATTATTCGGGCTATTGTCCTCATCTTTATTGCCATCGGTATTGTTATCTGTACAACGTTGCCTGAATCTTTGAGATGATTATTCGTATTTATTTTAATTATTCGGGCTATTGTCCTCATCTTTATTGCCATCGTATTGTTATATGTACAACGTTGCCTGAATCTTTGAGATGTGGCTTGATAATTTGTATTTATTTTAATTATTCGGGCTATTGTCCTCATCTTTATTGCCATCGGTATTGTTATCTGTACAACGTTGCCTGAATCTTTGAGATGTGGCTTGATTATTCGTATTTATTTTAATTATTCGGGCTATTGTCCTCATCTTTATTGCCATCGGTATTGTTATATGTACAACGTTGCCTGAATCTTTGAGATGTGGCTTGATAATTTGTATTTATTTTAATTATTCAGGCTATTGTCCTCATCTTTATTGCCATCGGTATTGTTATCTGTACAACGTTGCCTGAATCTTTGAGATGTGGCTTGATAATTCGTATTTCTCTTAATTATTCGGGCTATTGTCCTCATCTTTATTGCTCTCGGTACAACGTTTCAGTCGATGTACCTTCCGATTTCCTTCTGGTATTTCTTTGAATCTTTGAGATGTGTCTTGATAATACGTATTTCTCTTAATTATTCGGGCTATTGTCCCCATCTTTATTGCTATCGGTACAACGTTTCGGTCGATGTAACTTCCGATTTCCTTCTGGTATTTCTTTGAATCTTTGAGATGTGGCTTGATAATTTGTACTTATTTTGATTATTCGGGCTATTGTCCTCATCTTTATTGTAACCTGTACAACGTTTCGGCCGATGTGCCCTCCGGTATTTCTTTTAATCTTTGAAATGTGGCTTGATAATTTGTATTTATTTTGATTATTCGGGCAATTGTCCTCATCTTTATGACTCGGGAACCTTCTCGAACCCGGGAACCTTTTCAGACTCGGGAGCCTTCTCGAACTCGGGAATCTCCTTTTCGAACTCGGGAACCTTCTTGTCATAATCGGGAGCCATCATGGAAATATATATCTTATTATAATGGAGATTGTGTGTTTTTCTGTCTGTAACCGAAATTATATTACTACTCAAGTCACAATTCCCTTAATTATTTACGTCAAATTCTCCATGATTTCATTCTTTTAAGTCTTCAGTTATTAATAAAAATTTTTACATTATTAATACTGTTGACCATATCTACGTACTAATAACATGCAATTGTATTTATATATACAACAAAATAGCGATTTACAGTTTGAACGAGAAGGCTAATTTGCATATTGATATATTTAAAATTTTATTTTAATAAATATGTGCTTGGTATTATTGATTCTAATTGTTTGTTTTATCTTAAAAATATAAACAAAAATCTCGTGGATAAATCTTAAAAGAAATTTATTTACAAGAAGAAATAACTGTAATATTATCCTTTACTTCCTATTTTAACTAAAGAGTTAAATTAGGAAAAATTTACCAATGAAAGAGGGAGTAATGGAAAATGATGGAATAGTTAGTTTCAAAGTTGTTCTTTTTTCGATTATACCCCCTCTGTTGCAGATCTTTTTATCTGCATTCTTAGTCAGTTTCATTAGCCTTTCTAATTTGATATGATATTTTATTATATCAAAACTTAAATACTTGCACCCGGAGGGTGCATATATTTGCTAGTATATATAGTTTTTCTTTCTTTGAAAGTTAAATATTGCTCTGTGCATAATCTAATTTATTGATTATTATACATTGAGCTCTCTTTGGTGATTTATAAAAATCCTTCTATGTGTATATATGTTTGCACCTACAAGGGCATACAGTATGGTTGTACAGTGAAATTTCGAAGATCCCAAATAGAATCATCCTTATAACATCATTTGGATTACCTTAATATATATATATATATATATATATATATATATATATATATATATATATATATATATTATTTTAATTATTCGGACTATTCTTGATAATTTGTTTTTATTTTGATTATTCGGGCTATTCTCCTCATTTTTAATGTTATCTGTACAACGTGCATTGAATAAAGAATTGGGTTCAAAGAACAGATTGCAATAGATAGATTGATAGATAGATAGATAGATATTTTCAGAGAAAAAAAAACTGAATGTTCCATTATTTAGTTGAGGTGACAACACTCATAAGAAAATAAGAATTCAAACCCCAGATAATCAGGATTTACATTTTTGGATTTTTAAGCAAACTACACGATATCCTCTATAGTAGGGTAAAAATAGAGTATCCTGGGTCTGACACTAAAACTGATAGTATCTTCTTCTTGCAGAAATGTAAATCCCGATTATCTGTTTCTATCTATCTATCTATCTATTGCAATCTGTTCTTACAAATATTCTTAGATATTTACGTCACATTCTCCATGATTTTATTTTTTTTTATTTAAACCCCAATTATTAATAAAATACTATTGTTCTTACTAACATACTAAAAATATACAATTATATATACTAACAACAGAAAACACCCACCGGGCGTCATAAAAATTAATTTTTGAAAGACATTGCCTGAGGGTGGGAGTTCAAAATTCAATGTCAGCGGGTTTGTATCATAAGTAAGACAAATCCTCATATTTATTAAAGGGTAATAAAAAAAAACAATTTGAAATGAAAACTGAGCCCCGTCCCTCTCAAATAAAATCTTGTGTGCATGTAATAATCAAACAATTATTTTGAATATTTTCCACATCAATTTTCCACAAAATCGTAGGTATTTATTTATTTGTAAACTTTTTAGTTAACTTCTTGTTACTGTAAAAAAAGGACGAGAGTAAAAAACAATTTTTAAAATTGCTTACTCAAATTGTGGGTGTGTATAGCATAAGAATATTGTGACGTAAGCTGTGACGTAGAGCTATGACGTAGTTTTTGTTACAGAC
>JALAJA010000191.1:40000-47500 GCA_023376005.1 Doryteuthis pealeii | reverse complement strand
CTCTCAAAGTAGGCTGTTGTATAACATGGACTGCTCATCCACTAGGATGTGCAGTCACGGGTCGCCACCCACGACCAACAGGTGGTACCATTGGGGAGGGGATCTTACCCTTCTGCATAGGTGCAGTCGGAGTATTCTAAAACCCCGGTCGTCAGGGCTTGCAAATATCAGGGAACACAGCCAAGAAAGGTGGAATGATACACAAAAGAATGGTGTGCTTAATACATTTATTAAGCACGAGCATCCGGTGATAAACGGATACATACAAACACAGAACAAATAAGTACAAACAATTAACAAGACAAGCTTACACTAAAAGAGAAGAGTCAGTTCGGTGTAGCCAACGCAGCAAAGTTAGTCTGAATATTATTCAGCTTGTTAATCTATTTTAATCATAGGTTATTGAATAGCTATGAGCCAGTCCATCTGGTAGAGGACTGAAGGGGTGTTAGCTACTCTACAACAAAAGGGTTCGAAGTTGAAAAGTTGATAGTACAAAATGACTCATGGGCATATCAGGCGTACCTTGCACGCTATTTGAGCGACATATACTCAAAAGAGAAAAAAAAGGGGGTGTTAGTGTATTTAAGCATGTAATGTTTAAAACAAGCAGGCAATGCATTACTAAACATTATAAAAACACTTTAGCTTCCGCAGAAGACATTACAGTTTATAAAAAAAGCAAACTTGTAATACAGCTAAACACATTGAGGAAATGGTGAATAGAATTAAGCGATTTTTAACACCTTTTTTTTAACAAGTGCAAAAAACATCGTAAAAACAAAGCGATTTTGACGTATTTTTAGACGATTTTCACGTACGAAATTCATCAAATTTAACCAAAATTTTCGATCTTGCAAGTTATCAAATATTATTAGGCTCGGTTAGCTCAGTCGGTAGAGCACTTGCCTAGTTTATCGTAAGGTTCCTGGTTTGATACTGGCCCTCGCCAACTCAGCGTATGAGTAGCACATTATTATTAGTTTTAAGGTTTTCTATAAGATTTCTACACAAAAAACATCGTAAAAACAAAGCGATTTGACGTTTTATAGACGATTTTTACGTACGAAATTTATCAAATTTAACCAAAGTTTTTCAATGTTGCCAGTTATCAAGTATTATTAGGCTCGGTTTGCTCAGTCGGTAGAGCACTTGCCTAGTTGTCGCAAGGTTCCTGGTTCGATACTGGCCCTCGCCAACTCAGCGCATCAGTAGCACATGATTATTATTTGGTTTGGTTTTGTTTTGTTTTACGGCATATCAACCTCAGTGGGTCATTTAATGCCGATAAAGTTTTGAAATAAATCAATTCTTAATGGATAATACAATTTTTTTATAAATACATTTTTCTATTCAACCCATAGATGGGACCCTAACAGGTACTACCACTCCGGGTTAGAGTGGACCAGGGAGCAATGGTGATGAATGGGGTGCTCCACATTCCCCAAACCTCCAAAACTGGAACCTCACCATCAGATAGAGTTTAACGTCATTCCCAGGACATGTAGACCCTCAGCCACCCCCTTCTAGCACCCATATGTTAAAAAGGGTTTGGGGCTTGCCATAAGGGCAATACGGTTGGGAAAATCATATACGTGCTAGGGCTTGACACATTATTATTAGTTTATTAGTTTCATGGTTTTCTACAAGATTTCTACGCAAAAGCGTAGTGAAAACTGGCTGATTTTGACTAGTTTTATCATCTTCATAGCCAAAAACGAAAAGCCTTATCATTTCGCCACTAATTCCCTCGGGCCAGATGTGACACAAGGATGATTTTTTAGTAACATTAAAATATTGGTTTGAAATTGTGTTTTCCTTTTCTCTGGTTGGTTACTGTACCAAGAATATTATGATTCGTGTGGCCATTTTAGTTGAAAGCAGTTTTACAGTGGAGATTCCCTGGGATATAAAGTTTGATCATTTCTTGAAGTAGAAAGATGTAGTATCAGTTTTAATCCTTGTCAGCTGATCCGTGTTAAAGTCTGGTTCTGGAAGTGAAATCTTTCAAAGATCGTTTTCTAAAATTTTCCCAAAGGTTCCCAACGTACCAACTATCAGGCATGATTCAACACCATGGAACCTTCCTAGAAACTACAGTTGGAACGTTAGTTTATTAGTTTTAAGGCTTTCTACAAGAGTCTTTTTAACAAGCGCAAAATCATAGTGAAAACAGGCTGATTTTGACTAGTTTTATCATCTTCATAGCCAAAAACGAAAAAAACTTATCACTTCGCCACTAATTCTCTCGGGCCAGATGTGACACAAGGATGATTTTTTAGCAACATTAAAATATTGATTTGAAATTGGGTTTTCCTTTTCTTTGATTGGTTACTGTACCAAGAATATTACGATTCGTGTGACCATTTTAGTTGAAAGCAGTTCTGCAGTGGAGATTCCCTGTGATAAAGTTTGACCATTTCTTGAAGTAGAAAGATGTAGTATCAGATCAATAAAGATAAACAGTCTTGTTAAGTCATCAAAACAAGAGTTAACCAGCCCGTGAAAACAGCTCGAACAAGAAAGCAGATATGAACCACCAGACGAAAGCCCTGAATAATATGGCGGCCGATCATGTAGACAAATTAGCATCAGCAGCAGCAGCAGCAAGTAGAAGAGTTAGCGAGTAACAGTTAATAAGAAACCTCATCTCATCATCTCTCTCACTCTGTCTCTGTCTCTGTTTCTCTCTCTCTCTCTCTCTCTCTCTCTCTCTCTCTCTCTCTCTCTCACTCACTCACTCTCTTTCTGTCTCTGTCTCTGTCTCGCTCTGTCTCTTTGTCTCTGTCGCTGTCTCTGTCTGTCTCTCTCTCCCCATTTATATACTCAGCAGATGAAGAGGGTTTATGTAGGTATCACCAAAATAGGTCACATGATGTGAAAAACTCAAAAGGAGTGGAAATAATTATAATAATAGGAAGACCTGCCAGGAGCAATGACCAATAGGGACAGTTGAGAGAGAGAGAGAGAGAGAGAGAGAGAGAGAGAGAGAGAGAGAGAGAGAGAGAGAGAGAGAGAGAGAGAGAGGGTCATAGGAAAGATAAAGAGTTGTTACAAAGAAAAATAGTTAATTAAAATATCAAATTATCCGATTGGGGAAAAATTACATATCTTTATCTTGAATAATAAGTAAAACAGTCCATTTTTTACGATACGGTTATTGATATTTTTTAGCTGAATTCTGTATTCATGGTTCTTTTACTAAAAATTCTGGCATTGAAACTCATAAAAATCTTCTGATATAATTATTCAGACTCTTATCTTTATAGAAAAAATAAAAATCGTTTTTTATCGGTTCATTTTTTCCTATTTCATCAAATAAAATAGGGGGAGTAGACCTTGTAAAACATATTTCCCCTAATATATTTTAGGAAAGACTATTTTATACATATTTACATTAAAAGGTAAGCAATTCTGGAAATGTTCGTGAAAATTGGACCATTAATTGATTTTTCATAGAATTTTTAAAAAAGCCTTTAGTCATAACTTGTTTTTGGCTACGTTAAATTTTAATAGATTTAACGGTGCAAAAATGTAAACATTGTTTTTCGTTTATAATTTCCATTATTTCTGTAAGCTGAAATTTTTGTTTTAATTATCAGGAGTTTGTTTAATGTTTCTTCTTTCGAATGGACAAAGAATTTTCAAGATAATATTAACCTTTATTCAAGTTACATTGTGTTAAATATAGGGGGTAAATTTTACAGACCACCCTGTTGGCTGAGGCGTTAGAATGCACCGACTGCACCTCTGCAGAGGAGTAAGACTCCCCCAATGGGGCCACCTGTTGGCCGTGGGTAGCGACCCGTGATGCTTAAGGATAGAGCCCAGGTGGATGAGCAGTTCATGACATGCAATACTCCACTTTGGCCCTATCTTGGGTTAGACGGGCGGTCGGAGAGGCCCCCTCCGATCAATCGGCTGGTCATGTCAAGCCCTAGCACCTATATGATTTCCCAACCCTATTACCCTTATGGCAAGCCCCAACCCTTTTTATCATATGGGTGCTAGAAGGCGGTGGCTGCGGGTCTACATGTCCTGGAATGACGTTAAACTCTATCTGATGGTGAGGTTCCAGTTTTGGAGGTTTGGGGAATGTGGAGCACCCCATTCATCACCATTGCTCCCTGGTCCACTCTGACCCGGAGTGGTAGTACCTGTTAGGGTCCCATCTATGGGTTAAATAGAAAAATATATTTTATAAAAAATGTATTATCCATTAAGAATTGATTTATTTCAAAACTTTATCGGCATTAAATGACCCACTGAGGTTGATATGCCGTAAAACAAAACGAACCAAACCAAACCAAACAAACCAAAATTTTACAGAGAACATTGGTGGTACCTATAATACATCTAACTATTGACAAGATTCATTTCTTAACTTGCAACAGCTTTCGAGATTTGCTTGTTGACAATCTGTCAGCAGTAGGCCTTTAACTCGTCTCAATATGATAAAGATATTTATCTAGAATTTAATATACGATCTGCATATTCCACCCGGAATTCGGCTACCCGTATTGAAAGATTAAGCTAAAGATCTAACCCATTCCTATTTAGAAATACTAGCGTCGGTTCCTTTTTTTACCTCGCTATCCATCCCAGACCCCAGTGGCACTACCGCCCGTCTACTTATTTGAATGAGATCAAATTTTGGAAATCGGGTGGTTTAGTCTGGCGGGAGATCCTTAAGATAGTATCAGGAATATTTGCCAGGCGATAATATCGATATAATTTTGATTGGCTCCCCCGAAATGATTGCACCAGGAAAGAAATGGTTGACCTTTTTTCACTTCGTTAACTTTAACGCTTGGTACAATTTTCAAAATGGCCGGCGGAAACGTAGCGATTTGATTTTGAAATCTTTCTCTCTTTTTACTCCTTATTTCCAGGGTTCCTGTCTCTCCTTTTTATGCGTTTTCGTCTTTCTTTCTTTCTTTTCTTCTTTCTTTCTTTCTTCAACTTCATTTTCTTTTTTTTTGTTCTTTCTTTCTTTCTTTCTTTCTTTCTCTTCTTTCTTTCTTCTTCAACTTTTTTCTTCCTTTTGTTCTTCTTTCTTCTTTCTCCCAACTCATTCTTCTTTTTTTTGTTCTTTCTTCTTTCTTCTTCTTTCTTTCTTTCTTTTCTTGAACTTCTTTTTCTTTTTTGTTCTTTCTTTCTTTCTTTCTTTTTCCAGCTTTTTTCTTATTTTTTGTTCTTTCTTTCTTTCTCTTTCTTTCTTTCTTCAACTTGATTCTGTTTGTTTTTCTTTCTTTTCCTACTTTCATTCTTCTTTTTTTTTCTTTCTTTCTTTCTTCAACTTCATTTTTCTGTTTGTTCTCTTTCTTTCTTTCTTTCTTTCTTCAACTTCATTTTTCTGTTTTGTTCTTTCTTTTTCTTTTCCTACTTTCACTTCTTTTTTGTTCTTTCTTTCTCTTTTTCTTTCTCCAACTTCATTGTTCTTTTTTGTTCTTTCTTTCTTTCTTTCTCCAACTTCATTTTTCTTTTAAGTTCCTTCTTTCTTTCTTTCTTCTCTAACATTCTTCGTTCACTATTTCACATAATCTCTCTCTGACTTTCACATAATCTCTGTCTCTGTCTCTCTCTCCTCTCTCTCTCTCACACACACACACACACACTCTCTCTCTCTCTCTCCTCTCTCTCTCTCTCTCTCTCTTCTCTCTCTCGGGTGTTTATTTTTTTCTTGCTGACGATGGTACAATTTCAAAATGGCCACTGGAAACGTTGGGATTTGATTTTGAAACGTTTATTTCTTTTACTACTTATTTCCAGGTCCCTACCCCCTCTCTCTCTCTCTCTCTCTCTTCTCTCTCTCTCTCTCTCTCTCTCTCTCACACAGACACACCACACACACACACTCTCAGATGTGTCTGTTGTTTATTTCCTGACGATGGTACACTTTTCAAAATGGCTTCCGGAACCGTTGGAATTTGATTTTGAAATTTTTCTTTATTTTTACCCCTTATTTCCAGGGTTTCCCTCTCTCTCCCCCAGTTTTGGCCTTTTCGTCTTTCTTTCTTTCTTTCTTTTTCTTTTTTCTTTCTTTCTTTCGTTCTTTTTTCTTTTTTTTCTTTGTCAGTTTCATTGTTTATCTGTTTCTTTCTTTCTTCTTTCTTTTTCTCTTTCTTTTTCTGTTTGTTTCTTTATTCCATTTTACGCTTTCCTGGACTGTTTTCTATTTCTTCCTCTCTTTCTAGTCTATGTCATCTTTCTTTCTTCTTTCTTTCTTTCTTTCTCCAACTTCATTCTATTTTTTGTTTTTCCTTTCTTTCTTTCTTCTCTTTCTTCAACTTCATTTTTCTTTTTTGTTCTTCTTCTTTTCTACTTCATTTCTTTTTTGTTCTTCTTCTTCTTTCTTCTCTTTCTTCAACTTTTTCTTCTTTTAGTTCTTTCCTTCTTTGTTTCTTCTTCTTCAACTTCATTCTTCTTTTTTTCTTTCTTCTTTCTCACTTCATCTTCTTTTTTTGTTCTTTCTTCTTTTCTTCTTTCTTCTTTCTCTTCTTCTTTTCTTGTTCTTCTTTCTTTCTTTTCTTTCTTTCTTCTCCAACTTCATTCTTCTTTTTTGTTCTTTCTTTCTTTCTTCTCCAGTTTCTTCTTCTGTTTTGTTCTTACTTTCATTCTTTCTTTTTTCTCCACCTTCATTCTTCCTTTTCTTTCTTTCTTCTTTCTTTCTTTCTTTCTCCAACTTCATTCTTCTTTTTTGTTCTTTTTTCCCCCTTCTTTCTTCTCTAACTTGATCCTGTCTAAATCCTGTCGTCTGCCCACGAGATATGCCGAGCCGCCATTTTCCTCATAGGCAAAGCCCAGTCTCATCATCGAACGTTAAAACTATAAAAACATTTACTCCCTCGAAATGATGAAATATACAAGATAGATATCAAAAAATGAATCACCGAACATTTCAGGGAGCTTTTATCAAATATATCAAAACATTCAAATTGATGCAATTAATGATGAAGATAATATTTAAGCGATGGGTATACCGTATTACATACAACGAAAACTAAACTTAGGGTCGGCTTAGCTCAATCGTTAGAGCGTACACCAAGGAATCGCATGCCACCCTGTCGACTGGGGCGTTAGAATGCACCGACTGCACCTCTGCAGAGGGGTAAGACTCCCCCAATGGGGCTACCTGTTGGCCGTGGGTGGCGACCCGTGATGCTTAAGGATAGAGCCCAGGTGGATGAGCAGTTTATGACATGCAATACTCCACTTTGGCCCTATCTTGGGCTAGACGAGCGGTCGGAGAGGCCCCCTCTGATCAATCGGCTGGTCATGTCAAGGCCTAGAACCTATATGATTTTCTCAACCCTATTGCCCTTATGGCAAGCCCCAAACCCTTTTTATCATATGGGTGCTAGAAGGTGGTGACTGAGGGTCTACATGTCCTGGGAATGACGTTAAACTCTATCTGATGGTGAGGTTCCAGTTTTGGAGGTTTGGGGAATGTGGAGCACCCCTTTATCACCATTGCTCCCTGGTAAACTCTGACCCAGA
>JALAJA010000191.1:30000-35000 GCA_023376005.1 Doryteuthis pealeii | reverse complement strand
ATTTTGTTTACAAACGTTTGAGGTCTCTAGTGAATTCATTTCCGCTTAGAAATGTAGCAATTAAATATTCTCCTATATTTGACAGTTGCCTCTGGCCGTACGGGTAAGAGGATTGGCGAACGAAAGTTCGTTCGGGTCTCGAACCCGGCCAGAGGTAGCTGGTACGGTATAGCCACACTGATGAAAGGGGAAACATTGAAACACGTGTCTGTGGATTGCTTATTATATATATATATATATTATTTTTATTATTATTAATGTGTATGGTTGGCACTAGTATACTAGAAAAAGTAAAAGTAATCCAACGTACAGTGTTATTAGAAGAGTGCTCATATATATGATAGAGCGTTGATATATTATATATATATATATATATATATATATATATATATATATATATATATAAAGAAAGAGTAAACAATGTGTTTTGATATGGCTTTTTTTAGCCCGACAATTTTTTGGGAGAAATGTGTTTTAATTGAAGTCGGACCTAATTTTTGAAAAATTAATTTTTAATAATTAATGAATTAGGCGGGCATACCTATTCAAAATGCAAGGCTAAGCAAATCGAGAAAAATCAGAATAAAATGGAATATATATATTATATATTCCATTTTATTCTATTTTTCCTCTTATTTTTTCTTCCTACACAAAAGAATATGCTAACAGGGTGGTAAAATATTAAAATTAATACAACGGTTTATTCCAGGCCTCGTTTTGGGGGGAGGTGCAGTCTTATTTAAGGACCTCGATCGACGTGTACGTTACTTTAACCAATTGCCTCTTCACTTTCGTATAAACTGTTAGGGCTGACTCAAACGACAAGTTGAAATTGGTTTGGCTGGGGGTCTGGAACAGAAAGTCTTCTGGTGTTTACATCACACCGACAATTTTATAGACATGTCAGATTTTATGTGTGTCTGAAGTTTTGTTTTCATTTCTTTTCTTTTTTTTTTTTTTCGTTTTTTTCTTTTTTTTCTTTCTTTTTTTTTTGTGCGAGCCTTGCAAAAACAAGAGAGATTCATTACAAAACACGGAAGAATTCAGAATCCTTCATACACTCACCTAAAAATAACACACACACGTAAGTAGACTTAAATATATAGAAGATCCAATAAAGGAATCCATGACAAAAAACATATATATATATATATATATATATATATATATATATATATATATATGAGAAGTAAACAAACAAACAATGTGTTTTTTGATATGGCTTTATTTAGCCGACAATTTTTGGAATTCAATTAAGCACATATTATCCCCCCCAATATATATATATATATATATATATATATATATATATATATATATACCACTAACAATAATTTATAAAAGAGGGATTATTTTACTTCTAAATAATAATAAGATACGTTCCAATTTATAAAAAAAAGGCTGCCGTGACAAATGAAAAACTCACTGGATTATTTTATTTTTAGGTTATTTCCTTTCTAAATAAAAGATAGTTAGAAAAGACACTAATAGATCCTTATATCTATCTCTCTCTCTCTTTCTCTCTCTCTCTCTCTCTCTCTCTCTATATCTATATATATATATATATATATATATATATATAATATATATATAATATATAAAAAAAAAAAAATCGACCATGACAAGCCAATCTTTCGAAGCTGGAAGACTACAAGAGTTTGTGGACTCATTGCTAAGTTAAACTTTACTTTTTAATTGTGTATCACCTTGCGTTTTATAAAATTTTTTTAAAATTATTATTTAGTGATTTAAATTGTCATAACGTTTAATTTCATTGACATTTAACAATATTAATCTTACTTTGCTTTTTTTTGGTTAAAAATGAGCAATGTCAAGCCGTAAACTAAGACTCCCCCTCACTCCGAGTAAAAGGTACAAAAAAACGACCATGACAAGCCAATCTTCCGAAGCTGGAAGACTACAAGAGATTGTGGACTCATATATATATATATATATATATATATATATATATTATATATATATATATATATATATATATGTGCTTAATTAGAGTCGTACCTAATTTTGAAAATTAATTTTCAAAATTAGGTACGACTCTAATTAAGCACATATTCTCCCAAAAATTGTCGGCAAAAAAGCCATTCCAAACATACCTTGTTTACAACTTATCATATATATATATATATATATATATATATATATATATATATAGTAAGCAAAACGTTGGGTTACCCTTTCAGCTCTGGGTATATAATTGAGATTAGGGTAAATGGAGTTAGCAAAGCGAATAAATTTGAAAAAAAAAAACCAAAAAAACAAAACAAAAACGACCGGACGAAACCTTAGAAAATAAATGTTTACCTCAGTCACGCTACGGGTTGCTGGATGTGAAATTTAACATAGAAATACATTTCAAGTTCTCTCTCTCTCTCTCTCTCTCTCTCTCTCTCTCTCTCTCTCTCTCTCTCTCTCTCTCTCTCTCTTCATTCCAGAGAAACTAATATTATACAACGGGGAGGTAGTCAAGGGAAAGAAAGAAATAGACAGAGAGTAAACTAGGAAATTGATCGGTTTCTAACTTAATTGCAAATTACGACTAATTAGAACCAATTAAAACAGATTTTTTTCCAAACATAATTCAATCCTAAAAGTAAGGAATAATTTAGTATAATTTTCGTGCCATTAAACTAAACAGTAAAAAAGCCTTTAGGAAGCAAAATTTGATTAACTCATCTTTAGTATAATATAATAATAATAATAATAATAATAATAATGATAATAATAATAATAATAATATATATATATATATATATATATATATATATATATAGTTGTAGAAAAGTTTTTCTCTCTACCATGGTTTCGGTGTTCAATGTACACCTTCCTTGATGAATATATATATATATATATATATATATATATTATATATATATATATATATATATTAGACACAAAAATCCAAAATTAACAAAATAAACTTTGATAATAGCACCAACATTCTAAAATGCCTATAATTACTAAAAATTTATAATAGCAATAATAATAATGACAATAATTATATAACATAATAATAATAACATTAATAATAATAAAAACAACAATAATAAACACAACCTATATAAATGGAAAATGGAATAGCCCATTATTGTATGATTTCAAAATACCTTGAAGATAGCCCACGATAGGGCAGAAAGTTCTTGGTCTATGACATATGGCAAATACATCAGCCAATTTTCGCCAGATATTACAAAAATAATCCGGCAATACGAAAAAACAAAGGACAAAACTTGCAGACAGAAAATGGCTGCATTATTTAACAATATATGCCTACAAGAAAAAATGCTGCCTAAAACACACACACACACACACACACACACACACACACACACACACACACACACATATATATATATATATATATATATATATAATATGATTCTCGAACTTATTTTACCGGTCTAGTAAATAGACCACGGGATATTTCGCCAGAAAATATATTTGAAATATAATCAATCTATTTCAAACTATCTAAAAGCAAAAAGATTAAAATGTTTGTTCACGTGCAATCTGGGATTATCTAAAAGCTTTATCTTAAAAAGTACTTGTTCCGCCATTCTGTGATACAAACAAACTTTAAAACAATCTAAAAACTATTTTTTAAATCGTACTGGACAAGAATTCATCTTGTTAGGGTTAGGGTTGGGTTTAGGGTTAGGGTTAGGGTTACAATTTTATGTTTTAACAACAGATAGTGGAAAATTCTATTTATCCACATTAGAAAAAATTCCTGATAGTCAAATTTACCTTTATCATTTCCTTTAATTTTTTTAAACTTTAAAATATTCACATATTTGATCACAAAGACATTATATATATATATATATATATATATATATATATATATATCATTTCTCAATGGTAACCATGCTCACACACACACACACACACACACATACACACACAACTTGAGGTTTGTTTCGCTGTCGTTTATCGCAAAAGATTTATACACACACGCGCAACCACACACCTAAAAAATGCACAATGTTTCCTTTCGATACACACACTTACACAGTCCCATACTCACACCGTAAAAGAGAATATTTGACGTCATATTTCAAACCGTCTCCTTTTGTTAAACCTCAAATTTTAAACAGACTGAATAACAAGGACTACCACTCGCTTTTCTCGTTATTCTGTGACAAAAATTTTTATCACCTTCCTTATACCAACAAATGCCCTGAAGATGATCTAATTAATATATCGAAACACTGCAGCGTCGGCCAATAAACTCACCACTTAACTCATTTAAACCTGTGTTTTTTCATTCTTTCTTAATATAAAATAAGTATAAAAGTAGGTTTTTCTATTTTACCGGAACCGGCAGATAAACTTTTGTGTTAAATCTATTCATAACATTACTTGCATTCATAATAAGAATATTTACAGAGCCGGTAAAATAAGCATAAATTGGTTTGTCAATTTTACAGGAACCGGCAGATAAACTTTTATGTTAAATCTATTTTGACAGTACTTGCATTCATAATAAGAATATTTACAGGACCGGTTAAATAAGCACAAAAAGAGGTTTGTCTATTTTACCGGAACCGACAGAATAATTATTGTATTAAATCTATTCATGACATTACTTGCATTCATAATAAGAATATCTACAGGGCCGGTAAAATAAGTATAAAAGTAGGTTTATCTATTTTACCGGAACCGGCAGATAAATTTTATGTTGAATCTATTTTGACAGTACTTGCATTCATAATAAGAATATTTACAGGGCCGGTAAAATAACTATAAAAATAGGTTTCTCTTTATTTTACCGGAATCGGCAGATAAACTTTTATGTTAAATCTATTTTTAACATTACTTGTATTCATAATAAGAATATTTACAGAGCCGGTAAAATAAGCATAAAAGTAAGTTTGTCTATTTTACCGGAACCGACAGATACACTTTTATGTTAAATCTATTTTGACAGTACTTGCATTAATAAAAAGATTATTTACCGGGCCGGTTAAATAAGTATAAAA
>JALAJA010000191.1:10000-25000 GCA_023376005.1 Doryteuthis pealeii | reverse complement strand
TCGTCTTTCTTTCTTCTTTCCGTATGTTTAATTCTATTTTATTCTATTTCTAATATTTTTCCTTGTCGATCCTCAGGTGAGCCTATATTGAACACGTCGAGCTTAATGTCGTTAGACTCAGTCGGGATGTTCTTTTCATCAAATATTTAAAGTTTCATATTTAATTTATCTTATTTCATAGTTGAAATAAGATATTGTAATATTACTATGCATATTTGAAAGGCACTGTGAAAGTTTTACTCATTAAAAGGTTTTAGTATTAATTTGTATTATTCGACTATTGTCCTCATCTTCATTGTTATCTGTACAACGTTTCGGGCTATTGTGCCCTCCAGTTTTCTTCAGGTATTTTTTTGTCGGATTCAGGAACCTTCTCGGATTCGGAACCTTCTCTTCGACACACGGGAACCTTCTTGTCGTAATCGGGAGCCATTACGGAACTTGAACCATAACTCTTTATTCAGTCCATGAAAAGAAGGTCCCGAGTCCGAGAAAGTTCCCGAGTCTGACAAGAAATACCTGAAGAAAAACCAGAGGCCACATCGACCGAAACGTTGTACCAGATAACAATGAAGACAAAAGTTCGAAATAATACAAATAATACTAATCATCAAAAGCCTCATCTCAAAAAAGAGGTTTTTAGTATTACATTTTGATAATCTTATTATAATGGAGATTATGTCTGTCTGTATTAATGTTATATGGTGACGTAGCTACGGTTACAAACAGAACAGATTGCATAATCTCCATTATATTAAGATTTATGCATGTGTAATACTAAAAACCCTTTTAATAAAGTAAAATTTCACAGTGCTCTAGTCACAAAAAGGTTCGACGAGTCCATTTTCTACAAGTCTATATACTCTGTCCAATATATACATATACATATGTCACTATATACATAGATAAACAAATATCTGATGCAATACCACATATTTTTTTGCCCAGACGCACTTTGTCCCCTAACGATATCAATATATATATATATATTAATATATATATATAATATAATATATATATATATATATATATTATTATTATTATATTAATTTATATTATATATTTTGTTTCGATTCCATTTATCGCATATTATATATATATATATATAATATAATATATAATATATATATATATATATATATATACGCATATATACGTATGTGCGTCTTGTCACAATTTTCCCGCGTGTCCAGGCCGTGACGCATGCGCACGAACGAATCTAGCCGTATCTTTATAAACATAATTGCCGATCAATCCGAATTATTTTCATAATTAACCTTTTTTGGATTCATTCTGTTTTTATATTCGGCATTGATTGAAGCCTTATTATACAAATGACTTTCTACTACAGCCCAAACCAATACTTCGCCCCTACACACACATACATAACACACAAACACACCCATACACACACACAACACACACACACCACACAACACAACACTTATATATATATATATATATATAAATATATATAAATAATATGGCGCGTTGTATTTGTTTATATAACATATATGTATATATATTACAATATTATATATATATGTATATTGTATATATATATATCAAGAAATGTGCTCAAATGAATGGCAAATGACACTAGTCCTATATATATATATATTTATATAGAATTATATATATATATATTAATATTATATATAATATCTGTGTGATGTATGTATGTATGGTGTTTATACATGTATATATATATATATAATATATATATATATATATATATATATTATATAATCAATATATATGTTTATATATTACATATAAGAGTAAATGTGGCACAAAGGAATGTAAATAATACACACTAGTCCGTAAATATATTATATATATATATATATATATAAATATATATATATATATATATGTTATATATGTGTACATATATACATATATAATATGTATGCATGTATATATGTATATATATATAATATATATTATATATATATATATAATGTATCAGTATAAATGTGGCACAAATTAATGCAAATAAATACACATTATTCTGTATATATATATATATATATATATATATGTATATACCTATAGTATGTATATTATGTATATACATATAATATATGTATGTACATATATGTATATAAATGTATACATATATGTATACATATATATATGTATGTACATATATGTAATACATATATATATGTATATATATATGTATATACATATATATACATGTATATATGCATATATATATATATATATATAAATATACTTGTATATACACACATATATATATATATAATGCATATATATATACATATATATGTATGTATAATTACATATAAATATATTACATATATGTATACATATATATACATGTGTATATAATATTATATATACATATAATATATACATGTATATAATATATATATATATATATATATATATATATTATATATAAAGAGGAGAGAGAGAGAGAGAGAGATCAGTAAATGTGGCACAAATGAATGCAAATACACACCAGTCCGTAAATAGAAAAATATATTTAAAAATGGAATTATTAATATTGCATGCAATAATTCGCTTTTCATGTATATTACTCATAAAAACAGTCGCCATTAGCAGCTATCAACCGTTCTCATTATATAAATATTGCCTGTTTGCCAGTGTTTGCAACACGACACCGCGCTCGCACACACACACATATATCTTATTATAATGGAGATTGTGTGTTTTTCTTGTCTGTAACCGAAAACTAAATCATATCAAGTCACAATTCCTTAGTAATTGACTCACATTTCACCATGAATTTATCCTTATTTAACCTCGATTATTAATAAAATCGTTTTACATTATTGTATATACTGTTTAACCATATCTACATACTGTTTTACCGCGTACCCCACTTTGTACGGGTCAGGCACAAAGTCCCTATTAAGCGTGGGAACACCCACAAGCCGAAGCTCATGGAGTGGCAGGTGAAAAATTGCGTCGATCCCGTCGGCATTCCCCTCAAGGGGGCGCCTCAGGCATCGGGCAATAAACCCAGCCCTGTCCCTTTAAATCGAGGGGGCAGGTGTTGCCTGGGGGGATGGCCCCCTGGGATCGACGCGTTAATTATATCAATGGTCCAAGAGGCCGAAGCCACTGTTGACCATATCAACATACTAATAAACATGCAATTGTATTTATATATACAACAAATAACGGTTTACAGTGTGAATGGGAAGGTTAATTTTCATATTGATATTAAAATGTAATTTTTAATAAATATGTGCCTAGTATTATTGGTTTCTAACTGTTGGTTTATTTAATGAATATAATAAAAAATCTCTTCAATGAATCTTAAATGAAATCCATTAACAAGAAAAGATAACTGTCATTTTATTCTTCACTTCCTTTTTAACTAAATACTTAAATTAGAAAAAATAAACAAAAGAGCGAAGTGATGGAAGAGTAAATTTCATTCTATTTTCGATTAATCCCCCTCTGTTTCAAATCTTTTTATCTGCATTCTTATTTAGTTTCATTAGCGTTTCTAATTTAATACGATATTTCATTACATTAAAACTTAATACTTGCACCCGGAGGTGCATATATTGCTAGTATATTAAATTACTAGAAGTGATTACCCAGCGTTCCTGTGTAGAATTGTGGGGTGTGGGCAAAAATAACACTAGTGCATTGATTTGTTTACTTTTGAGATTTACAAATACTGCACATTATATATATTATGCACGTATGCTGTGTGTATGTATGAGTATAAGCATATGAAATTATAAATAAATGCATATCCAAACTAATAGATATACATGAACATATAACCTGCTTCGCATTATTTCTGCGTAACTGTTTTAGTCTATCTTACTATGTATCTATGTATTATAATATATAAGTAAGTAAAGTCGCCGGGCTGCCTAATGTATTCAGCCAACCAGCGAGGGATCTATCCCTTTTTAACTAGCGCCAGACCAAGGAGATTTGTTATTTGCGTCTGAGCTGGAGCGCCACACCTACCATCAGCTCCTTACTTTCGGCTCAGATCCCTTTGCTACTCATACGCTGAGTTGGCGAGGACCAGGATCGAACTAGGAACCTTGTGGTATTATATATATTATATATATATATTTATATATATAATTATATATGTGTGTGTGTGTGTGTGGTGTGTGTGAATTCAAAATTCCCTCTAGCTGGGTTAAATGTGGGCAGACTCGGCCTTCAACCTTGGGTAAGTCCAGACTGGAGAGGAGATCTCTGAATTCAAAATATCATCGAATATAAATCAAATCTTTCAAATTTACAAAATCTGCACATTTTTAAGTAGATTTTCATGCTATTTCTATGTATATTCTAATATCTAAATATCTTCTAATATGAATAAAATCTTCATAAATTTAGCACAAAAGCAAGAACCGATTATATTTGTTTTCATATATAGATATATATATAGTCATCCACAGACAGCACCGTGTTTCGACGTATCACGACATTTGTAAGCTACCTACAGCCGGGATAGTAACCCGGTCGTTCAGCATCAGTTGGACAGCTTAAACCACTTGTCCGTCTCCTCCTACCGAATGGGAAGGTGATTTTTAACTGTTTTAATACGCACATCTGTATTTATGTAAAGGCCGGCATAGAGTGCATCATCCCTTTTTAATAGGAGAGCTTATATATATATATATATATATTATATAATATATTATATATATATTATAATATGTGTGTGTGTGTGTGTGTGTGTGTGTGTGTGTGGCGTATACATATATGAGTTAAACATTTTTAGAAAAAACAAACAAATGATGTTATAATATATATCATTGGCAATTCCAGTCTCGACCACAGATTTTGCATTTGTAGGTTGTCCCTGTAGATGATGATGTTCCGATGTTTTGTTGCTGTTGCTTTCTTATGGACCTCTTAGCTTCATGATGTTGTATAGGGTGACTTCTGACATGTACAGTCCTCTATGGAGATTCTGTCACCCCCGAGGGCGGTCTTGAGCCAAATTTTCCCACCTGGAAGGGACAATGCCAAGCACCTGAGATCATTTTTGCAGACATCCTTGAATCGCAGTAGGGGCGACCAATCTGTCTTTTACCAGATGTTAGCTCTCCATACAGGATGTCTTTCGGGATTCGTCCATCATCCATCCGACGTACATGACCCAACCATCGGAGATGACGTTGTCTCAGTAGAGAGTGCAGCTGGGGAGTTGAGCTCTCTCTAGGACTGCTGTGTTAGTGATCCTGTCTCCAGGTGATGCCCAGTACACGTCTAAGGCAGCGAAGGTAGAAGTTATTTAGCCATCAGCTCTTGGTGGGAGTATAAGGTCCATGTTTCACTTCCATACATGAGGGTGCTGATAACACATGCCCTATCACTTGTAACGGATAGTGAGCTTGCTGTTGTCCCACACTCTTGCTGTGAGCTTCCAAAAGTTGAGGCAGCTTTTCCGATCCGGCAACCGAGTTCAGCATCAAGTGACAAGTTGTCAGTGATGGTGGATCCAAGGTAGATGAAGGTGTTACGGCTTCCAGGGTGTAGCTGTTGATGGTGATGGAGGGAAGATTTCCAGTTCCCTGACCCATCGTCTTAGTTTTCTTTATACTAATGGTCAGTTGAGTCCTGGCAGGCTTGGGTGAACTGGTCCATAGAGTGTTTGCAGGTGCTCCTGAGAGTGTGCTACCACTGCTGCATTCATCAGCAAATAGCATGTCCTGAATGACAAATTGCTTGACCTTTGTTTTTTGCTTTTTTAAACGGCTGAGATTCAAACAGATTTCCATCTGTCCTTTTGTGTGAAGGTAGACTTCTTCTGTTGATTTACAAAAAGCCTGGTGCAGAAGGAGGGAAAAGAAATCCCAAACAGAGTGGGTGCTAACACGCATCCCTGCTTGACACCACGACGAATGCTGAAAGGGTTTGAGGTGGACCCATCAAACTGGACGGTGCCTTTCATGTCAGTGTGAAAGGACTGAAGAATGCGGAGAAGTTTTTTGGGGCAGCCTATTCTTTCTATTAACTGGAAGAGACCACTCCTGCTTACAAGGTCGAAAGCTTTTGTGAGGTCAATAAATGCTATGTAAAGTGGTCTTCTCTGTTCTCTACATTTCTCCTGAAGTTGCCTCAGAGAGAAGATCATGTCTTTATAATATATAATATATATAATATATATATATATATATATATATATAATAAGATCATGTCTTATATATATATATATATATAATATATATTATATATATAAATATATATAATATATATATATATGAGGTAAAATATAAGGAATGAAAGAACAAAACTCAGACAAAAATTGTAGTATATTTCGCTGGAGCATTGAACTCATCTTCATCAGCTTTTATTGAATCTTCAGGATCATACAAGTGTTTGTCTGAGTTTTGTTCTTTCATTCCTTATATTTTACCTCATTCTTCAGATTCATTCCAACCCCCTTTTCCTTATATATATATATATATATATATATATATATATATATAATATATTATATGTGTGTGTGTGTGTGTGTGTGTAATTGTATCTCTCTCTCTCTCTCTCTCTTCTCTCTCTCTCTCTCTCTCTCTATCTCTCTCTGTATGTGTGTCTCTGTGTGCAAATTATCTAATTATTGAATATATCGTTGTCTCTTGTGTTGAGAATTTTACATATATATATTTACCAACCCCTCCGCACGAGCAGGATGCGACACAAGGTCAATTTCTTAAGCGGGGTTTAACAGGTTTGAATTCAGAGTTTTCCTTTCCCTAGACCGGTTGCCTAACCAAGGTTAAAGAGCCCAGTCTGCCCTACTATTTTATCCATAGCTGGAGGGAGAGTAGGATTCATACCTTTCTCAAGGGTATTAGCGCCATGTGAAATGCAAACAGCTTCGTCCAGGAATTGAACTCGGGTCGACGAGTCCATTTCCTAAGACTCTAACCGAATTTTACATATATGGTGTGTGATAGATCTCCGCTCCTACTTATAGACTAGGCCAGAATCATGTGATCTATCTCTTGGCCAATCACTGGCAGTACTCTGAGGCTGATACAATAGTTAACTGACCCTACTGGTCATAATTACTGTGACATTCTTTGACGACGGACATAGGATTAGATCACCGGACCTTTACCAATACGCAGGATAGGACTTACTTACCAAAGGATCACCAAAGGATCCCGTTGTTGCATATCTCTTTCTTTACTGGTACAATAATTAAATGTTGCATACCTCTTTCTTTAATTCTATTTCTTGGTCGTCTTTAGTATTCTGATCGTCTTTGGTATTTCTTCTATCATCTTGACTTGGTCTGGAATCTTCTAAGGTCTGGACTTTCTATTGCTATGTTCTTGCTGGCTGGTCGTCTGGATTCATTTCTTAGTCTTGTTACTAAGACATTCATCAACCACAAGAACATATTAATTATACAACTTTTATTTCCTTAACTATACATTTCATGTAACTAAATATCTTACTAACATAGCGCGCGTAAGTTCCAGTTTAGGCAGAGCATAAAATGGCCGACTGCTCTGCCTGACGTCCAACTGCAAACTGGGGACTCTGAAAAAGGTCCCACGTGACTTCACTATTTGGCGGGCTTCTGTAATTTTCCATAGAAGGACCCGGCCATGGTATGAAAAGGGTCATCCCCTCAGAATTACAGGGTATTGACAATAATCTTATGCAACCGCATAGATTATGTAACACCATCACACATGACTTTCTTTAAGCCCTTTTCAACTGGCCAAGGATGGCATTTAAAAACTTTACATCTTGATAAACATTTTCTCGTTATTTGTAATAATTTTAGATATCCATATGCCCCCCTCCAGTCAAACACCCGAGCTGCCTGCTTGACAGGCCTGTCAATAAGGATTGCCTTTCTTTGAACTATTAAATGAGAAACATTTTCTTCTTGTATATTTCATATCTATGAAACTGTGTCTATTTCACTGAGAATTTCCTCTTTCATCTAGTCTCCATGGTGACAGTTTTGACCTTATTTGATTTAGTTTCACTTTCACTTTCATATCTGCTCATATTCATTGCTCGTAACCAGAGGAAAAATACAACGTTATCTTTGTATTATCTATTATCTATTAATAATAGAGATTCGGTTTCTATCTGTCTGTAACCGAAACTACGACACTGCTTACGTCTCGGTCATTTCGGGAATTAAGTAAGTTTATCAACGAGTTTCTAGTTCGATTCCGTTCCTCGCCAACTCAGCGTATGAGTAGCACGGGGATTCTGTGCGGTAAAGTAAGGAGCTGATGGTAGGTGTGGTGCTCAACCTCAGATGCCAAAGAACAATCTCCTTGGTCTAGCGCTAGTGAAAAGGGGATAGACTCCCTCGCTGATTGGCTGATACCGACTTTAGGTCGCCCCGACGACCTTTTTTTATCAACGAGTATTTGATTTATAGTCATATAACACATGTGCTGGAGTACCGTCTCACTGTATGTATGTTAGGTATGTACGGGATGTATGTATGTTATAGAGAACGATGCTCCGGCTCAGTATTACAGTCGTCGAAACTGCCCGTTCCAACCTCCCGTTCTTATGTTGTCTGTTGATTTACAGGAAGGCTGAAAAAGAGCTGGTTTCGTTCCTTTTACCAACTCGGCTGAAATAAGATTAAATAACCAAAAGCTGTCAACGGATCAACAAAACAATTGAACACCACGCTTTTTGAATGCTTATGTATAGAATATATACATTTATTTTACAAAGGAGCGAGGTGATTTCTTGTCAGTTGATTGGCGATCTACAGCTAGTTTTTGGCTAAGTTATCAATTTTGTACCGAGTGGCAAGGCATCAGAGTGTATCGGTAAAGTTGTATCAAGGGCCCAGGGCCATGGCAAGCTCTCTTCTCCGGTCTTCGTTCTGTCCCGGTCTCTCCCGCTGTCTCCTGACGGTCTGTTATTTATAAGATCCAGACCTCCCCACCCCCAACATATGTCTCTGATTGGCCAGCCACTCGATACTATTGCCTACGTGTCTAAATGGCCTTGTGCCAGCCTAGCTTGTATCTTTCCATTTGGGTTTTTTCCAACTTCCACGAGTCAAAGCCAACCATTGTTTTATTTATCTAAGTTTTTGAAATTGTTGACGAACTTTTCAAAAACTGGAATCTCATTTATTAAATTTATTATTTCATTTTGTGAAATTTAAAATTCCGATGATGAATATCAAATTCCATAATTTAAGGAATCTCTTTGTCTAGGTGAAAATTCTTTGCTTAGATGAATTTATATTTTTAATATAAACAATTATTATTATTATTATTGTTTTTCTTAATTTTACTTTTAATTTTAACAAACCACCATAATTAATAATTAGGGTAGTTTTAATTAATTAGTAATTAATTAATAGGTCGCCAATCAACCCATAACACAATAGTGTTACAGTCAGCATCATTACTATGTAAAAATATTAAAACTATGAAAGATCAAATAATTGTCGAATTTTTACGAAGATTTCTATACTTATTCCACTTTAGATGAATTTATGTTTAAATTTATGTGTGTGTATGGGTAGTCACACATTACATAAATGCCTTCCTCTCTCTATCTTTCTTTCTCTCTCTCTCTTTCTCTTTCTCCCTCTCTCCCCCTCTCTCCCCCTCTCTCTCAATCTCTCCCTCTCTTTCACACACACTCATACACATATATATACACACTCTCATACAAAAAACAATACATTATTTTTTTGTTTAAAAAATATAAATCTATTAATAATGGAGATTCGCTTCCGGTTTTGTCTGTAACAAAAAACTACGTCACTGTTTACGTCACTATATCCGAAATCGTCATAACATATCGAAATCGTCATAAAAAAATTTGAGCGACTTCAGAGACGTTGAAAACATGGACCCACTGTATGGAAAAGCGAGAGTCCAAGTCCCCGCCTACGTTTTTCGGCTAAACATAAAGAATCAGGGGTTCGACGCCATCCCAGATACAACTGAATTCCTGGAACACAGGTTAACAGTTGTAGTGGACGGTCGCAAACCCCGCTGCCGTAACTGCGGGAAGCAGGGCCACATTGCGAGGAAGATATTAGGGACCCTAGTCCTGCATCTTGGATTATCATTTTTAATATTTTTATTTTTCTCTCTAATCCTGCGCCGATCCCCATGTGCAAAGCGTTTATTTTCGTCATTTTATTTTTGCTTTCATGGCGTTAAATTCCGGCTCACTAGAATTTCAAATAATAGAGAACCATCCGTGTTACAAATGAAATAACTTTTTATCTTTTTTTAATGTCTACAGAAAAAAAATATAGATACATTAACGAAGGAAAAAATAAAACCCTGTAAAAATATTAGTGGCAATTGTTTTTTTTTTAGAGGAAGGGTTCCCCGGTCCCCGTGTTGTATATATATTTACCAACCCCTCCGCACGAGCAGGATGTGACACAAGGTCAATTTCTTAAGGGGTGTGGCGTTACTTTCGTATTTGCCTGGAGAGTTGTCTGCCCGTTTAATTTGCTGGTTCCCGCTAGGGGCCTGTTATATTTAAGCGGCTGGTTTGAACGTCTCTTTGTCTCTTTTCCGGTTGCTCGACCCACGAGACACCACTATGGGTTAGACTCTGGTCTACCCCCCTCTTGTTGGGGCTTTGGCCCCCTTGCATTACTGCAAGTGATTCACACAGCATGGACTATTCCTAGTCTCATGTCTGTGGCTTTTATGTTTATCCTTTCACATGTAACTTTGTATTAATTATGTATGTATGTTCATGTACACCTCTATGTATTATGTACCCTGTTTATCCATGTGCTGTACCATATTAAATGCAATGTCTATCAACCCTTGTCGGAGTTCTATCTTCATGTAATATCACTTTAAATATTACAGGGGTGTTTAACAGGTTTGAATCCAGAGTTTTCCTTCTCCTAGACCGGTTGCCTAAACCAAGGTTAAAGAGCCCAGTCTGCCCTACTATTTATCCATAGCTGAAGGGAGAGTGGGATTCATACCTTTTCCAAGGGTATAAGCGCTAAGTGAAATGCAATTACTACATCCAGGATTTATCAAAGATTACCAGGTAATTGTTGGATTTTGTTGATATATAAGGCATAAGGTAAATGGTCACTTCTACTTATAGACTCGACTATAAACACGTGACCTGAGAAGGATTCTTATTGTCCAATCACTGGCACTGCTGCTGCTGCTTCTGCTGTATTAATAGAGATCCCAATCTGAGATTATTTCATTGACATTTGGATTCCCTTGGACGACGGACTTACAAGGAATACGTTAACACTGGATTCTTATTGGCTTGCTTACTTATTCATTACATCTGGAACGAAGGATGGCTGCAAGATACTTAACAGTAATTTGTTCTGCCAGTCGTCTGCAAGATATTAGGGCCTCTAGTCCTGCATCCTGGTGGTCCAAAGATTACCAGGCATGTTTGGTCAGTGCTCGATAGCTCTTTGACCAGCAAATTCCAGGGATTTACGGGCTGGTACTTTTCCGGACAACAATAACACATGACCAAATATTGTTACGTACTGAGGGTTTCACGGTACCAAATCGATATATGTTGTATACCCTTTACTTCTGGTCGTCTTCTCTTCTGGCCGGCTTTGCTATTCTGATCGTCTTTGGTCTGGAATCTTCTAAGGTCTTCTGTTACTATGTTTCTGCTGGCTGGTCGTCCTGGATTCACCTCTTAGTCTTGTTACCAAGACCTTCATCAACCACAAGAACATTTCACATATATAAACTTTTATTTCCTTAACTATACATTTCACGTAACTAGATATCTGACTAACATAGCGCGCGTGAGTTCCAGTTTGAGGCAGAGCATAAAAATGGCCGCTGCTCTGCCTAACGTCTAACTGCAAACTAGGGACTCTGAAAAAGGTCCCACGTGACTTCACATATTTGGCGGGCTTCTGTAATTTTCCATAGAAGGATCCGGCCATGGTATGAAATGGGTCATCCCCTCTGAATTACAGGGGATTGACAATAATCTTATGCAACCGCATAGATTATGTAACAATATGAGCAATCGTAGCCACTCTATTTTGCCGTTGTGCTAGTTTGGAACATCCTATTTTTGGTGGGGGGGGGGATTGATTCAGTTTTGTAGTTTCGAAGATTTTTCAAACTTTTTCCTTTCCTTTCCCTTCCTCTCTCACCACACCAGATTACAAAGTGACCAGAAAAATCGACTTTCTTGAATAGCTGTTACTTTTATTTACCCGCCCTGTCGGCTGGGGCGTTAGAATGCATCGACTGCACCTCTGCAGAGGGTAAGTAAGACTTCCCAATGGGGCCACCTGTTGGCCGTGGGTGGGCGACCCCGTGATGCTAAGGATAGAGCCCAGGTGGATGAGCAGTTCATGACATGCAATACTCCACTTTAAGCCCTATATTGGGCTAGACGGCGGTCGGAGAGAGCCCCCTCCGATCAATCGGGCTAGTCACGTCAAGCCCTAGCACCTATATGATTTTCCAACCCTATTATCCTTATGGCAAGCCCCAACCCCTTTTTATCATATTAGGGTGCTAGAAGGCGGTGGCTGCGGGTCTTACATGTCCTAGAATGACGTAAACTCTATCTGAATGGTGAGGTTCCAGATTTGGAGGTTTGAATGTGGAGCACCCCTTCATCACCATTGCTCCCTGCGTCCCACTCTGACCCGAGTAGTAGTACCTGTTAGGGCCCCATCTATGGGTTAAAAGAAAATTGTATTTATAAAAAAATTGTATTATCCATTAAGAATTGATTTATTTCAAAACTTTATCGGCATTAAATGACCCACTGAGGTTGATATGCCGTAAACCAAACCAAACCAAACCAAACTTTTATTTTCCTACCACTAACTCACTATGTATCCGCACTTCCCTATAAAACTATCTCGTCAACTTCAGTCTAGCTTCTTGTCATTTCCAGCACGTCAGTAAGTATTCAACTTTACGAACCAAAACCGCAACCTACTAATCTTTCTTAACAAGATCACCGTGGGTTTGAAAGCTTTTAGCAGGCAAAACTGTGCAAGCCACGAACAATTCATTCCTTTTTCATTTGAAGCCATTTTGTCCTTTCATCTGCGAGGGTCCTTCGCTTCGCTGGTCGCTAGCAAGATATTAAGGCTCTCAGTCCACAAACTAGGCGGTAGATAATGATGATGATGATGACGATGACGATGATGATGATACTGTAACCGTGTTATGTTCTTGTAATTGTTGTCCATGGTGATATTGGTGCTTCTATTTAGAAAGGAGGGAAAGATTTTAACTCGTACGTCATTGTTATATTGGTTAAAGCATGAATTAGGATGATTAATATTTTTCAGCGCGAATGCAGACCCCATTAAATTATCCTTCGGTTTTCTATTTGGGCAGGAACTATTTTCGTGCTCCTTACTCTCATCCATTCAAAGTACCCTTTTCTTTTTTTTTTCTTTCGAAGCACCTTTCTTCTTCTTCTTCTTCTTCTTCTTCTTCTTCTTCTTCTTCTTCTTTTGGGTTTTTCACATCAGCATTAGCCGATGGTATTTAACTGGAGTCTGAGTGACAACAAGTCTCCTCAGGTCTCCATGACTATTCTGAGTAATCTAGCCGATTGCAGCAATGCAGTAGCATCATTGCATACTCTTTCCAGACCCCGCAGCACGTTCCTCATTTTCATGTTCCACAGTTGTTGCTCAGTTCACTAACAAGGTCCAAGTATTTGTCTATCTTTTCGCTTTCTTTCATTTTCACTCAGTGGACAGCCGTATTATTATTATTATTATTATTATTTTATTATATTATTATTATTATTATTTATCTTCATTTCTTCTCCTTCTTCATCTTTCTTCATTCTTCTTCTTCTTCTTTCATTTCATCTTCTTCGTCATTCATTTCTTTCTTCTTCTCTTCTTCTTCTTCATCGTCATCATCATCATCATCATCACTCTTCATTGTTTCTTCTTCATTCTTCTTCTTCTTCTTCTTCTTCTTCTTCTTCTCTTCTTCTTCTTCTTCTTCTTTCATTTCTTCTTCTTCTTCTTCTTTTTCACTTCTTCTTCTTCTTCTTTTTCTTCATTTCTTCTTCTTCTTCTTTCTTCTTCTTCTTCTTCTTCTTCTTCTTCTTCTTCTTCTTTCATTTCTTCTTCTTCTTCTTCTTCTTCTTCTTCCTTCATTTTCTCCATTTTCTCTTCTTCTTCTTCTTCTTCTTTCTTCTTCTTCTTCTTCTTCTTCTTCTTCTTCTTCTTCTTCTTCTTCATTTTTCTCATCTTCTTCTCTTCTTCTCTTCTTCTTCTTCTTCTTCTTCTTCTTCTTCTTCTCTTCTGTACCTTTTTCTTTTCCTGATTCTTCTTCCATCTACTCCATTTGCCTCCATCTTTTTTTTTTTCAAATTCACGCGAACCGCGTTTTTTTTACACACTTACCAATGTTTACGTTGTTAAACATTCGCCTGTTTTTTTTTTTTTTTTTTTTAATTTTCCCCTTTTTAGTGAACTTCCTTTTTTCGTCCGACTTCCAATGTTCTTCAGTATGTTTTACATTGTCTTACGACTTTTTTTTTTGGTTCATCCAGAAGTCGACTGATGAATGTATTCCATTGTTGGAAATGACTATTTTTTTTTACTTTTCTGTGAGTACCTCACGTCCCGCAGTGGGTGGAGCTACAATCCAACCGTCCTTGAATTAGAGACAAACAATCATTCACTTCTTGTAAAATTATTTACTTCCGGTAAAATCCTATTGATCAGTTAGAGTCATAAGAGATGGAATCGTCGACCCGAGTTCAAATCCTGGACGAGGCCACAGTTCACATAGCGCTAATACCTTTGGGAAAGGTATGAATCCAACTACTCTCCCTCCAGAGATGGGTAAAATAGAAGGGCAGACTGGGCGCTTTAACCTTGGTTAGGCAACCAGTCTAGGAGAAGGAACACTCTGAATTCAAATTATATAGTTTTTCTTAGTTTTTTGTTGGAAAGAAAATACATACTTTAAAACGCTGACAATCGTCGGCGTCTTAATTTAAAACTACGTGACGTAATTTTTCCTGAAAATT
>JALAJA010000191.1:0-7500 GCA_023376005.1 Doryteuthis pealeii | reverse complement strand
ATATCTGGATCTTGCCAGAGAACTGAAAAAGTTATGGAACATGAAAGTGAAATTTATACCAATTGTAGTTTTGTGCACTTGGAACAGTCCCAAAAGTGTTTGGAAAGTTTGGAAATCAGAGGAAGGATTGAAACCATTCAGAACACCTCACTGCTGTAATCTGCCAGAATACTCAGAAGAGTCCTGGAGACCTGAGGAGACTTGCTGTCACTCAGACTCCAGAGAAAGACCATCAGCTAACACTGATGTGATTGAAACCATTCAGAACACCACACTGCTGTATTCTGGCAGATTACAGCAGTGTGGTGTTCTGAATGGTTTCAATCCTTCCTCTGATTTCCAAACTTTCCAAACCCTTTTGGGACTGTTCCAAGTGCACCAATTACAATTGGTATAACTTTCACTTTCATGTTTCATAACATTTTCAGTTCTCTGGCAAGATCCAGATATTTGTCCATTTTTTCATTTATTATTATTATTATTATTATTATTATTATTATTATTATTATTATTATTATTATTATTTACTCCTTTTGAGTTTTCACATCAGCATTAGCTGTTGGTCTTTCTCTGGAGTTTGAGTGACAGCAAGTTTCCTCAGGTCTCCAGGACTCTTCTGAGTATTCTGAGAGATTACATCAGTGTGGTGTTCTGAATGGTTTCAATCCTTCCTCTGATTTCCAAACTTTCCAAACCCTTTTGGGACTGTTCCAAGTGCACCAACTACAATTGCCATAACTTTCACTTTCATGTTCGATAACTTTTTCAGTTCTCTGGCAAGATCCAGATATTTGTCCATTTTTTTCATTATTATTATTATTATTATTATTATTATTATTATTATTATTATTTACTCCTTTTGAGTTTTCACATCAGTGTTAGCTGATGGTCTTTCTCTGGAGTCTGAGTGACAGCAAGTCTCCTCAGGTCTCCAGGACTCTTCTGAGTATTCTGACAGATTACAGCAGTGTGGTGTTCTGAATGGTTTCAATCCTTCCTCTGATTTCCAAACTTTCCAAACCCTTTTGGGACTGTTCCAAGTGCACCAACTACAATTGGTATAACTTTCACTTTCATGTTTCATAACATTTTCAGTTCTCTGGCAAGATCCAGATATTTGTCCATTTTTTCATTTATTATTATTATTATTATTATTATTATTTACTCCTTTTGAGTTTTCACATCAGTGTTAGCTGTTGGTCTTTCTCTGGAGTCTGAGTGACAGCAAGTCTCCTCAGGTCTCTGAGTATTCTGGCAGATTGCAGCAGTGCAGTGTTCTGAATGGTTTCAATCCTTCCTCTGATATCCAAACTTTCCAAGCCCTTTTCTAATCCTTTTGGGACTGTTCCAAGTGCACCAACTACAATTGGTATAACTTTCACTTTCATGTTCCATAACTTTTTCAGTTCTCTGGCAAGATCCAGATATTTGTCCATTTTTTCATTTTATATTATTATTATTATTATTATTATTATTAGCTCTATGGTAAATGTAAACAATCTCGCCAAGGATTTGAACTCGTCTAACCGTATCCATTTTCCACGACGGTGATCATTAAACTACTAAACAATGTAAGCAATTCTCTTACATCTAGGCATGAAATATCCCTAGGCGAATTGACGTGCCATAAAAAAACAACCAATGAAATGTAACGAAGCAGTCAATCCAACCGGCTAAGGGGAAACATGAAAAGAGAAATTGAATATCATGTAATTGCAGCACAAAATAATGCTATAACAACGCTATAACTCAGCTGGTGTCTGAGTCGAGTTTGAACCTAGTTGAATTTTCTAAGAAAATGTTAAATTAGAAAGTTTGTTATTCGGTTTAATTCTTTTTTCTTTAAATTTTATTTTATTTACAACCATTTTTATGCTGTACCTATTGGAAATTAAAACAACGAATTATTTTACCACTTTCATTTTTAATGAACAGAATAGGATATATATATATATATATATATTATATATATATATATATAGATAGATAGATAGATAGATATAAACAGACTTTGATAGATAGATATATATAAACAGACTTTGCTAGATAGATAGATAGATAGATAGATAGATAGAAAAACAGATGGATATGGACAGATTTAGATGAATAGATAGATAGATTGATAGAAAAAGAACGTGGTTAATAATACTAACGGTGAAAATTATATGAAAACAGAGACCAAACCAAAAGTCGTATTAAATTTCAGTATTGAACAGTCACCTGGCGCCGGAGTCCTGGTTCAATTGTTCCACGACATGAGCCGAATTCCTTACGGAAATTTTAAAAAATTGTTTCAAAAATAAAACTTTGTAAATCCCTCCTTTTTCCATCTTTTATTTAAAATAGATGAAAACAACATAAAACGCTTAGATTTATTTTCTGGTTTAAAGGCTGGTGTAAAAGCTTTAAGTATAAGACCAAACCTTTTGAAAATTTGGTCAATGCTCTTTACTTCTTTTTCTTTGTAAAATATCAAAATTTAGTAAGGCTGATTTTTTTTGTTGTTGTTGTTTTTTTAATTTTTATTTCTAAATTGAAATTTCCCTCGAAGTATTTACTAGGATATATATATATATATATATATATATATATATATATATAATATATACCAAGCGTGTTGGTAGATCCTTGCGGAGAGAAAAAACCCAGCAAATAGTTTGATTGTAAAAAAATACTACCAAACATCAACCAGGAAGAAAAAATTTTTTGAAAAAAGAAAAGACCAAGAATTTCGTACCAACAAAAAATAATATTGGTATAGTATTTGGCCAAAAGAAAAAACAATTTATATGTATATATATGTATATAAGATATATATATATATTCATATAACGCTAGGAGAAGGTAATTTGTAAAAAGTGCTCGATACCTAAGTAGAGCCAAGTAATAAAGATAATCTACTGAGTCAGACGAACCTACTATTAGTTTCGCATAAAGCTCTTCAGGGCTAAAATCTGACTGAAGAAGAAAAGGAGCAAGACCAATAAATACTACTAACCACAGTAATCATTTAAATTATCAAATCATACTGACCAATAAAAACACAATAATTTAAATGATTACTGTGGTTAGTAGTATTTATTGGTCTTGCTCCTTTTCTTCTTCAGTCAGATTTTAGCCCTGAAGAGTTTTATGCGAAACTAATAGTAGGTTCGTCTGACTCAGTAGATTATCTATATAATATATATATATATATATATATATATATATATATATATAAAAGTAATTGGTAATTTGCTTGAAGCATTGTTAAGTATGTTATAATGTATTAATTTGAAAGCAATTACAATGCAAATAAAAACTAAAAACAAAAAGATGTTATTTTTTGTGTCCTATCGATTTCAAAGTAAAACTTTATCTTCAGAGACGATTTTCGGAAATGGACGCGTTTTTTGTTTTTTTGTTTTTTGTCGTTATTTTTTTTATATGTTATAAGCACGCGTCTCGTGGTGTTCTTTCTTTTAAACGTCACGCCCACTTTGCGTGATGAACAATTTTTAGCCGTTAATTCAATTTCAATTTTATTATTTTCACCTATTTATATATTTATGTAATATTCATTTGATATATGTATAATGAAATGTACATACTATGTATTATATACTGTGAGGAACGTGTATTTTAATTAATTAGCTCAGTCGGTAGAACGTTCGGCTAGAAACTACAAGGTTCCTAGTTCGATTCCGGTCCTCGCCAACTCAGCGTTACGAGTAGCACAGGGATCTGTGCGGTAAAGTAAGGAGCTAATGGTAGGTGTGGCGCCCCACCTCAGATGCTAAAAAAACAATCTCCTTGGTCTAGCGCTATTGAAAAGGGGATAGACTCCCTCGCTGAATGGCTGATACCGACTTTAGGCCGCTCCGTCGACTTTACTTTACTTTATGTATTCAGTGTTTAGCTCTAATCTATTGTTTATACTAGGACCTAATTTGGCTATTAATAAACTCTCTCTTATTCTGAGATTACCAATGTTTCGTATTACTGTCTCTATCTTAACGGAAAAAACTATTGTCTTTATTTTTGCATTTGATTAAATGTTTGTGGAATATATATATGGCCTTAAAGATTTTTCTTCACTTTAGATTATCATATTTCCTAGTAAATTTTCAAAACTTGGAGAGCCCATTCTTTTCTCAAATTATCTATCTTTAATTCACTTTCTTTTCACCCCCACTTCAACTCCACCCGAGACATCAAGCAAAATAAGTGGACAGCAAATACTTCAAACAAAATTCTCAGCCAATCTCCATCTGTGAGTTTCAATGTCTGTAAATTGTGCCAAAAACTCCAAGGATCTGTCCATTATCTCAACTGTTCACTCTACTAAATGCTGGATAACTTAAGAAAAGGTTTTCTTTTGAAATTTACAATCATAATAATCTGTGTTATATATATATATATATATATATATATATATCTATATAATGGAGATTGTGTGTTTTTCTGTCTGTAACCGAAACTATATTACTATTCAATAACAATTCCTTCTACAGAATTTTATCTTTATTTAAACCTCAATATTAATAAATTGTTTACATTATTATACTGTGGAATATCTACATACTAATAACATGCAATTATTTATATATACAGCAGTTTACAGTGTGAATGGGAAGCTAATTTGCATATTAATATTAAAAAATCGAATTTAATAAATATGTGCTAAGTATTACTGATTTTATTTTGTTTGTTTTATCTTAAAATATTATCTAAAATCTCTGGATAAACTTAAAAGAAATCCATTAACAAGAAAAAAAACTGTAATTTTATTTCTTTACCCTATTTTAACTAAATAGTTAAATTTGGAAAATTTAGCAATGAAAGACGGGAGTGAGGGAAGAGTAAGTTTCAGTTGTTCTATTTCTTTATATACCTCCCCTGTTTCAAATATTTTTATCGGCTTTCTATTTAGTTTCATTAGCATTTCTAATTTGATACAATATTTATTACATTAAAACGTAAATACTTGCACCCGGAGGTGCATATATTTGCTAGTATATATATATTACAAAGTTTTCACAGATCAATGTTTATTATAAACAACGACCCAGGTTTCATGCCAAGGCAATCATCAGGCCGTTGAGCAAGATTGGCATTACTACAAAAAAAATGCAAATTTTGAAAAAAATTATTTTTAGTAAATCCGAACTATATAGCGTCCGCGGAACTAACCGACGTTATTTTACAGTCCAAAATGTGACATGAGTAAAGAACTTCAACAAACACCATGGGATCTTGCTCAACGGCCTGATGATTGCCCCTTGCATGAAACCCGGTCGCTGTTATAATGAACATTGATCAGTGAAAACTTTGTAAAATAAATAAATATTACAATTTGTGATTGAGCACTGTTTTCTTACAATTTGTGATTGAGCACTGTATTCTTTGTTCATCACAAAAAATTTTTGTTTTTACATATACCTATATATATATATATATATATATATATATATATATATATATATATGGGAGTAAATATGGAAATTAAATCCGACAATATAAAGAAAATTTGAAAAAAACAAGTGTTCCGAAAATGGGATGAATTTAATTATCGATGTTTAAAACATTTCGGTTACATTGAACCTTCATCAGGATGTCTCTTGGGGTGAAGAAAATGATGGATGTTTTTATATGTGACAGGAGATGAAAATCTTTTTAGTTATGTAACTGTATTTGATCAGCGTTTTATTTTTGAAAGGCAAGTCGCGATCTACTCACGCGAAGGTGTCATGACGCGTGACGCAACTCGAAGAAATGTATTTTGTAATTATTTAACACTATTTTAGCTAAAAATATCTCCGTTTTTAGCTAAAATAGTATTAAATAATTACAAAATACCAGGCTTCATTTAATTATTTATTTAGTTATCATTCCCACTTTGTTCCCTTAATAACCGACACGTATTATTTATTATATCTCCGTTTCTAGTTAAATAGTGTTAAATAATTACTAAATACCAGCTTCATTTAATTATTTATTTAGTTATCATTCCCACTTTGTTTCCCTATGTTCTCTTAAAAATAATCAGTCCATTAATACTTTTTCTCGTCTTTTGCATTTCTTCGAGTTGTGTCACGCATCATGACACCTTCGCGTGAGCAGATCGCGACTTTTCGGAAACTTGTTTTTTCAAATTTTCTTTATATATATATATATATATATATATATATATATATATATACCAACCCCTCTGCACAATCAGGATGCGACACAAGGTCGAATCACCCAAATACATGAATGGACTAGTCTTGAGTTCCATAATTACCAGCTGTCTACGGCACTAGTTCAGTTGTGCTTAGCCAGTTGCTGTTGTCCAAACCAACAGTATACAGACTGACTGACTGACTGATTGACCTCAATAGTAAACTTAAATTATAATAAAGGTTTCTTCTTTAAAATAAAATACAATATTGGTCAACATGATTTTTGGTGCCAATTTAGCAGATTCCGAAATTTATTTTTTTTTATTTTCATTTTAATTTTTTCCGGTACTGAAATTGCTAATTTTTGAAAATAAACGAAATACATAATCATACGCCGGACGGACTGGCTTTGTTTTTTAAAAAATATGTAATTAATTCTACTAGCAAATATATGCACCCTCCGGGTGCAAGTATTTAAGTTTTGATATAATAAAATATCATATTAAATTAGAAAGGCTAATGAAACTGACTAAGAATGCAGATAAAAAGATCTGCAACAGAGGGGGTATAATAAAAAAATAGAACAACTTTGAAACTAACTATTCCATCATTTTCCATTACTCCCCTCTTTCATTGGTAAATTTTCCTGATTTAACTATTTAGTTAAAATAGGAAGTAAATAGGAAATATTACAGTTATTTCTTCTTGTAAATAAATTTCTTTTAAGATTTATCCACGAGATTTTTGTTTATATTTCTTAAGATAAAACCAAACAATTAGAAATCAATAATACCAAGCACATATTTATTAAAATAAAATTTTAAATATCAATATGCAAATTAGCCTTCCCGTTCAAACTGTAAACCGCTATTTTGTTGTATATATAAATATAATTGCATGTTATTAGTACGTATCAACAGTATTAATAATGTAAAACAATTTTTATTAATAACTGAAGGTTTAAAAGAATGAAATCATGGAGAATTTGACGTAAATAATTAAGGGAATTGTGACTTGAGTAGTAATATAGTTTCGGTTACAGACAGAAAAACACACAATCTCCATTATAATAAGATTTCTTGTATGTAATACAATATAGCAAGTATTTAAAAAGTTATTTTTAAGTTCAAAGTGGTGTTATTTATTTGAATCAATACTATATATGTGTATACATGCAGTATTAAAATAAAAATGTTGAATTCTGCTTAATAATAGGATGAATTATTATAAGTTGACCTTATCTGTTTATCAAGTAGGGTGCAACGGGGGTTTTTTTTGGGGGTGAGAGGTCATTGGATTTTTTGATTGGTCATTTCCTTTTACAATTTAAAGATTAAGATCAGATAGATCATCTCTT
>JALAJA010000190.1:67594-103258 GCA_023376005.1 Doryteuthis pealeii | reverse complement strand
GCTAGTCCACGTCATGCCCTATACTTACTGTCAATTGTCCCGACCGTACTACAATATCTTTATTGATAAAATACATAATTATCAATACCCACCCCAGTTTACAAATAAGTTCTAGAATGCGGTGGCTAGGGTTAATCAGTCTGAGAGATTCATGATTGCAACATGGCTGTGCGCCCCTGACTTTTCGTGGGTAGAGAAATCGATGGAACACGGGTGCTTGCGGTCACAATCAGATTGAGTATACCATTCTTGCCAAGGTGAATGGGCTTGCCCCTTGGTAATTCCCATAGACAATTAGTCGAAATTGACTCTGTTGGTGGGTAGAGAATGAAAATTAAAAAAACAATTTTCATGGTGCCAACAAACAAAACAACAAAAAGATTTCATAAAAACCTTTCAGACTCGTCAGATTCTGAAACAGAAAATAATGAATTTACCAAATTTATTGTAATAGAATCACTGGAAACAACACCACTCAGTAAATTGTCACGTTTCCTTATTGAAAGGGTGATAACTAGCAGATGTAATCCTAAAACTGTAAAAAAAATCAGAAATGGAAACCTTCTGGTGGAAGTTACTGAAAAGAAACATTCCCAAAACTTGTTAAAAATGGACAAGTTCTACACTTATAAATGTAAAGCTTACCCCCATGAGAGGTTGAACATCTCTAAAGGGGTAATCAGAAGCCAAAAACTCGGACTAGCAACCGAGGAAGAAACGAACACAGCATTGAGAAAACAAGGTGTTATAGAACACAAAAGAATAACTATTAAAAGGATTGGTGAAAATATACTGACCAACACATACATACTCACCTTCAGCTCTCCCACAATTCACAAACAAATAAAAATAGGTTTCACAATTGAAAAGGTGGAACTCTATATGCCGGCCCCTTTACGATGTTTCAAATGCCAGAAATTTGGACATCATAAAGACTTATGTCGAGAGCAACAAGTGTGTGGCAAATGTGGAGAAAAGGATCGATCTCATTCTGAAGATGAATGTCAAAATGATAAGGAGTGTGCAAATTGCCACGGAAATCATCCTGCGTACTCTAGAATATGTGATGTATACAGGAGGGAGACAGAAATACTCCATGTGAAATCTCAAAAGGGTATATCCTTCCCAGAAGCCAGAAAGATTGTTGACTCCTACATGGGAACACGATCCTATGCTAGTGTGACTCAAAGAATCAATAAAATAAATCAACCAGAAAGAAACAAAATTCCAGAAAATAAATCCCTTGAGCTTCTAAATAAATTATTAAGCTTAAATGCAAGCGAGTGGCCAAGTTTCCAGGAACAACTGAAAACCGCCAACCGTGAAGCACAAGAAGAGACCAAAAGTGAATCCCAAAGTAAAGAAACGGAACCAGGTTTTGAACCTAATCCTCCAGTCAGCCGGCCAAAAGCCAAACCCCATAGATCCCCGATACGTCCACTGAGACCATTGGAGGATGCAACAAAGGACTCAGCTCCGTCCGAGATGAGAAGGAAAGAAAGATGATCAGTCAACCCAGAATTCAAAGACTCTGGCCAATCTGGCACCTACAGAAAAAGTATCGGGTCAATCAAAAGACCCATCAGCTTCTGTAAAAAAAAATAGATACAAATTGTTGGAAAGAAAATAGAAGAGCCTAACTTCACTAAGGTAAAAGCTAAGAAATCTCTAAAGAACTCTCCATAGAAATCAAATACATAAAATAAAAAAAATGTATAATACAACAATACTACAATGGAACTACAGAGGAATCAAAGCCAATTATAAAGAACTACTACTACTACTGACAAAATATAACCCCAAAGTAATCTGCCTTCAAGAGACATTCCTCAAAGACATTAACCAGCTAAACATTAAAAATTACTATACATATAATCACATACACAAAGATGGACACTGGGCTTCAGGAGGTGTGTCGATCCTTATCAGGAAGGACATACCCCAACACCAAATCACCATTGACAGTGATCTACAAGTGGTTTCTGTCAAAGCAACACTGCATAAACCAGTAAACATCTGTTCTATTTACATTCCACCCCATGATTCCATAAACGAAACTACACTAACCAAATTAATAGACCAAATCCCTAAACCCCACTTATTACTAGGTGACCTTAACAGTCACAACACTATATGGGGTGCCTAAAAGCCAACAAAAAGGGCAGGGACCTGGAAAAAGTAATTAACAACAATAACCTCTGCATCTTAAACAACAAATCTCCAACATATCTCAACCCATCTACCGATTCCTACTCAGCTAGCGACATCTCTTTGTCTGACCCTTCAAGCTACATGGATTACATATGGAAAATCCATAATGACCCTTGTGGTAGTGACCATTTTCCAATAACACTTGAAATATCTCAACCCATTCATGACAATAACAGACCTCCCTGTTGGAAAACTAATAAGGCCAACTGGCAAGAATTTAAAACTTATGTAATAGTAAACTCGTTCAGAATCCAAACAACACAGATCTAATAAAACATTTGACAAAAACCCTAATTTCAATAGCAAATGTAACCATCCCAAAAACCTCTCCCCAAACAGACGCAACACACCCTGGTTCAACAATGAATGCAAAACAGCAATCCAACTGCGAAATGCTGCCCTTCGCAAATTCAATAAAGAACTTTCAACTAGCAAGCTAAACTCTTTCAAACTGTTCAGGGCAAAGGCTCGGAGAATCATCAAGCAAGCCAAAAAGATCAGTTGGCAAAATTGTGTAAACAGACTTAATTCTTCCACTGAAACAAGCACAGTCTGGAAAATGATTAAAAAATTTCTGGAAAAACCCAGTCAACTCCTCTTAAGCACCTGATTAAAGATAACATTGAAATCACCAATATAAAAGATATTGCTGATACACTGGCTGAGACCTTCTCAACAAATTCCTCCTCTAAAATGCCAACAAACAATTTCTTAACCACAAAACTAAGACTGAAAAGCAGATACTTAATTTTAAATCAGAAAACACCGAAAGCTTTAACAGACTCTTCTCATTGCCAGAATTAACAGAAGCCATCCAAAATCCCACAACTACCCCAAAATCTTTGGACTACCTATTAAATGCTCTAAATGACATCTGGAAAAACAGCAGAATTCCAGAGTCATGGAAACTAGCTACCATCATCCCTATACGTAAACCAGGAAAGAACAGTCTTCATCCATCAAACTATCATCCAATAGCACTAACAAGCTGTTTCTGCAAAACGATGGAATGTATGGTTAACAAAAGGTTTTTGGTTCCTTGAATTCAACAACCTTTATACCAATTCCCAATGTGGCTTCAGAAACCAAAAATCAACAATGGATCATGTGGTCAGGTTAGAAACCTCCATAAGAGAGGCAAACATTGAAAAACAACATCTTGTAGCAATATTCTTTGATCTAGAGAAGGCATACGAGACGACTTGGAAGTATGGTATCCTGAAGGACCTACATAACATAGGATTAAAAGGCAGACTACCAAACTTTATACAAGCCTTTCTGTCAGACAGGAAATTTCGAGTCCGAATTGGATCAACCCTGTCAGACATACAAAATCAAGAAGAGGGAGTCCCTCAGGGGAGTATACTATCATTAACCCTCTTCAACATAAAAATAAACAGCATTACCAATTGTCTGAATTCTGGAGTTGATAGCTATTTATATGTTGATGACTTCTGCATAACATCTAGATCTAAATACATGCGTACAGCAGAGCGTCAACTACAACAATGCATCAACAAAATAAACAAATGGGCAATCATAAACGGCTTTAAAATTTCCAAAGCAAAAAAACAATGTGTGCATTTTTGTCAATTAAGAAAAATGCACAACAACCCTACATTAAAGCTGGGCGGATCGGAAATTCCCGTCGTTGAACAATATAGACTATGGCTGCTACATATATGGAGCAACCAGGAAATCCTACCTGAAATCATTAAATACACCATGAAGGATTGAAACTCGTCTTGGGGGCTTTTAGAACATCCCCAGTGGAGAGCCTTTACTCCGAAGCTTATGAACCACCACTAAAACTTAGATTTACAAAATTAGGTCTACAATACTACACTAAAATCAAATCACTTCCAACTAATCCGGCTCATGACTGCATTTTCAACCCCAAACAGCAAACCCTATTTAACCAAAAAGAAAAGGCTATAAAACCATTTGGACTCCACATGAAACCCATACTGGAAGAAGCGGACATCTCACTAACAAACATCCATGATACCGTACAGCTAAGCTCTCCCCCTGGCTTCTTAAACAGCCAGTAGTGATCCTTAATCTAAGCAAGCTCACTAAAAAGAATACTCACCCCTTAATCTATCATGAGAAACTCCACAACATTCAGGAAAAATATCCTAACTACTCATATTTATACAGTTGGCTCCAAAGACAGCAATAGAACTGGATGTGGAATAGTTTTCAACAACAAAACCATGAAAAAATGCCTTCCAAATGAAAAGCCTCCATATTTACTGCTGGCAATAGATCTAGCACTTAACATTGTCTCAACTAGCAACTCTAAAAAATTCATTATTCATTCAGACTCCATTTCTGTTCTACAATCTATTAAAAGTAGAAAACTGGATAACCCTTTAATCACTAAACTTTTAAACAAACTTAACTCCATTAGCCAAAGCAAGAAAGTGATATTCTGCTGGATTCCAAGCCATATAGGAATCCAGGGAAATGATAAAGCAGATTCATTAGCTAAATCTGCACTTGACAAAAACTACAAAATACCATACAGTGATCTTAAATCAAAAATCAAGCAAATAATGACAACAAACGGAAATCCCCTCAGCAAACTCTACAAACTACAGCCCAACTTAAAAGAAAGGACACCTGATCCTAGTAATACCAGAAGAGAAGAAACCACTATCACCCGGCTACGCATTGGCCACACTAGATTAACCCACTCCTTCATTTTAAAAGAAGAACCTCCACCTAAATGTTCATGTGGAAACCGATACACAATAAAACCTATTCTGATTGAATGCACACACCTGTCCCACACTCGAAGAAAGTTCTAATGTTGACAGCATGGACAAACTATTTGGAAAAATATATTCAAGAGGATATTAAACTTTTTGAAAAGAACCGGCCTCTTATCAAGGATGTAAGTTCACAGACCTTCAAAAATCACTCACTCACTCTCTTGATGATAAAATTCTCAACAGAAAACTTGATTACAGCAAATAAACTCCTATACATTTTTGAATACCTAATTACCAATAGAAGTATTCGCATAAAATAACTCAAGGGGTTGACATGCCGTAAAACCAAACAAACCAAACCAAACCAAACAAAATATCCATCCATGTTAGTCTTCATTTTTCTACACTTTCCCAACTAGTCCATTGGCCTTGTCGCACTTGTGAGACTTCTTTCGTCAATCTTTTGGTTTCATCATTACGTCGGATATCCGCTACACCAACTTTCTTTTTTTGGCCAGATGTTGCAACTTTGCATGAAGCCAATTTTTTTTTGGAGCCCGAAATCCCCTCGTCCTTGTTGGAGATGACCTACGATTTTCCAATGCTAATTCTGAACAGCCATGTCTGAGGTCGATTTTTTCCAGTTTTTTATTTTTGGTTGTGTTGTCCGAAAAAATGACGATTTTCCAATGCTAATTCTGAACAGCCATGTCTGAGGTCGATTTTTTCCAGTTTTTATTTTTGGTTGTGTTGTCCGAAAAAATGACGAATTTTCAATGCTAATTCTGAACAGCCATGTCTGAGGGCGATATTTTCCAGTTTTTATTTTTGGTTGTGTTGTCCGAAAAAAATGACGATTTTCCAATGCTAATTCTGAACAGCCATGTCTGAGGGCGATTTTTTCCAGTTTTTATTTTTGGTTGTGTTGTCCGAAAAAATGACGATTTTCCAATGCTAATTCTGAACAGCCATGTCTGAGGGTGATTTTTTCCAGTTTTTATTTTTGGTTGTGTTGTCCGAAAAAATGACAATTTTTTGAAGAAAAAGGCCTTGTGTTAGAAGAAATTTACTCTTTTACGACGATTTTTATGACATAATGGCTTTTTTTGGAACGATAATGACTTGTATTAGAAGAAATTTATTTTTTACGACGATTTTTATAACATAATGGCTTTTTCGGAACAAAAATGCCTTGTATTAGAAGAAATTTATTTTTACGACGATTTTTATAACATAATGGCTTTTTTGTAACAAAAAGGCCTTGTATTAGAAGAAATTTACTTTTTACAACGATTTTTATAACATCATGGATTTTTCGGAACAAAAATGCCTTGTATTAGAAGAAATTTACTTTTTTACGATGATTTTTATAACATAATGGCTTTTGTGGAACAAAAAGGCCTTGTATTAGAAGAAATTTACTTTTTTACGACGATTTTTATAAGATAATGGCTTTTTTGGAAAAAAAATGCCTTGTATTAGAAGAAATTTACTCTTTGACGACGATTTTTATAACATAATGGCTTTTTTTGAAGAAAAAGGCCTTGTGTTAGAAGAAATTTACACTTTGACGACGATTTTTATGACATAATGGCTTTTTTCGGAACAAAAATGCCTTGTATTAGAAGAAATTTACTTTTTACGACGATTTTTATAACATAATGGCTTTTTTGGAACAAAAACATCTTGTATTAGGAGAAATTTACTTTTTTACGACGATTTTTAAAACATAATGGCTTTTTTTGGAACAAAAAACATCTTGTATTAGAAGAAATTTACTCTTTTACGACGATTTTTATAACATAATGGCTTTTTTTTGGAACAAAAACATCTTGTATTAGAAGAAATTTACTTTTTTACGACGATTTTTCTAACATAATGGCTTTTTTTGGAACAAAAACATCTTGTATTAGAAGAAATTTACTCTTTTACGATTTTTATAACATAATGGCTTTTTTTGGAAAAAAACATCTTGTATTAGAAGAAATTTACTCTTTTACGACGATTTTTATAATATAATGTCTTTTTTTGGAACAAAAACATCTTGTATGAGAAGAAATTTACTCTTTTACGACGATTTTTATAACATAATGGCTTTTTTTGGAACAAAAACATCTTGTATTAGAAGAAATTTACTTTTTGACGACAATTTTTATGACATAATGGTTTTTTGGAACAAAAATGCCTTGTATTAGGAGAAAATTACTTTTTACGACGATTTTTATAACATAATGGCTTTTTCGGATCAAAAATGCCTTGTATTAGAAGAAATTTACTTTTTTACGACGATTTTCATAACATAATGGCTTTTTTTTGGAACAAAAACATCTTGTATTAGAAGAAATTTACTCTTTTACGACGATTTTTATAACATAATGGCTTTTTTTGGAACAAAAACATCTTGTATTAGAAGAAATTTACTCTTTTACGAAAATTTTTATAACATTATGGCTTTTTTTGGAACAAAAACACCTTGTATTAGAAGAAATTTACTTTTTTACGACGATTTTTATAACATAATGGCTTTTTTGGAACAAAAAGGCCTTGTATTAGAAGAAATTTACTTTTTTACGACGATTTTTATAAGATAATGGCTTTTTTGGAAAAAAAAATGCCTTGTATTAGAAGAAATTTACTCTTTGACGACGATTTTTATGACATAATGGCTTTTTTTGGAACGAAAATGCCTTGTATTAGAAGAAATTTATTTTTTACGACGATTTTTATAACATAATGGCTTTTTCGGAACCAAAATGCCTTGTATTAGAAGAAATTTACTTTTTTACGACGATTTTTATAACATAATGGCTTTTTGGAACAAAAAACATCTTGAAATTTACTCTTTTACGACGATTTTTAAAATATAATGTTTTTTTGGAACAAAAACATCTTGTATTAGAAGAAATTTACTTTTTGACGACAATTTTTATGACATAATGGCTTTTTTGAACAAAAATGCCTTGTATTAGAAGAAATTTACTTTTTACGACGATTTTTATAACATAATGGCTTTGATTGGAACAAAAATGCCTTGTATTAGAAGAAATTTACTTTTTACGACGATTTTTATAACATAATGGCTTTTATGGAACAAAAACATCTTGTATTAGGAGAAATTTACTTTTTTACGACGATTTTTAAAACATAATGGCTTTTTTTGGAACAAAAACATCTTGTATTAGAAGAAATTTACTCTTTTACGACGATTTTTATAACATAATGGCTTTTTTTGGAACAAAAACATCTTGTATTAGAAGAAATTTACTTTTTACGACGATTTTTATAAAATAATGTTTTTTTGTACAAAAATCTTTATTAAAATAAATTTACTTTTTTACACGATTTTTATAAAATAATATCTTTTTTAGAACAAAAATGCCTTTTATTTTGAAGAAATTTGCTTTTACGACGATTCTTAAAATATAAATGTTTTTTTAGAAAAAATGTTTTGAATACAAAAGATTTTATTTCAATGTTTTTCTAAAGCATAAATGCATTAATTAGAAGAAATTTACTTTTTTAGAACATTTTTTTAATATAATGTATTTGTTAGAACAAAAATGCCTTTAATTAAAAATAAATTTTCTTTTTTATGACAAGTTTTAGAATATCATGGCTTTTTTTAGTACAAAAATGTCTCTTATTTGAAGAAATTTACTTTTTTAGGACATTATTTTAGAATATAATCGCTTTTTAAAAACGAAAATGCTTTTTCATAGAAAAATTTGCTTTTTACGGCTTTTATAACATAATGGCTCTTTTTTAAAAACAATAATACCTCTTATTAGAAATTTACTTTTGTAGGACATTATCTTATAATATAATTACTTTTTTTTACAACAAAAATGCCTTTTATTATAAGAAATATACTATTTTACGACCATTTTTATAACATAATTACATTTTTAGAACAAAAATTCCTTTTATTAGAAGAAATTGACTTTTTTACGACGATATTTACAACATAATGGTTTTTTTTAGAACATAAATAGAATATAATTAATTTTAGTAGAAGAAATTGAGTTTTTTAGGATATCGTTTTAGAATATATTTGTTTTTTTCGAAAAAAAAATTACTTTTTACATCTATTTTTATACGATTATGGATTTTTAAGAACCAAATGCCTTTTAAAATAGATTTACTTTTTTACTACGATTTTTATATACTTTTATGAGAAGAAATTTACGTTTTAGGACATTATTTTAAATAATATTGGCTTTTTAGAACAAAAATGCTTTTGATAGTAGAAATTTACTTTTTACGAAGATTCTTAAAATATAAATGCTTTTCTAGAAAAAATGTCTTTGAATATAAGACATTTCTTTTTTTTTACGACGATTTTTATAACATAATTACTTTTTCTCAACAAAAATGCCTTTTATTAGAAGAAATTTACTTTTTTACGATGATATTTACATTAAAATGCATTTTTTTTTTTTAGAACAAAAAGCATTTCTATTAGAGGAAAATTTACTTTTTCAAGACATTATTTTAGAATATAATAGCTTTTGTTTGAACACAAATACATTTTATTTTAAGAAATTTACTTTTTGGCAATGATTTTTATATCGTTATGGCGTTTTTTAGAATAAAATTTACTTTATTATTAGACGATTTATAAAACATAAATGTTTTTTTAGAATAAAAATCCCTTTCATTAGGAGAAATTTACCTTTTGACAACGATTTTTATAACATAACGGCTTTTTTTAATTTTTTAGAAAAAGTGCCTTTTATTAGAAGAAATTTACTTTTTTACGACGATTTTTTTATAATTAATTTTTCTGAACAAAAATGCCTTTAATTACAAGAAATTTTTTAGAACAAAAATGCTTCTTATTAGAAGCAATTTACCTTTACAACGATTTTTATAACATAATGGCTTTTTTGGAACAAAAATGCCCTTTATTAGATCAATTTTACATTTTAACGACGATTTTCATAACATAATGGTTTTTTTTCTTTAAAAAAAAATGACTTTTATTAGAAGAAATTTACTTTTGTAGTACATTATTTTATAATCTAATGGCTTTTTAAGAACGAAAATTTCTTTTCATAGAAGATATTTACTTTTTACGACTTTTATAACATAATTGCTTTTTTTTGTTCTAACAATAATGCCTTTTATTAGAAGAAATTTACTATTTTAGGACATTATTTTAAAATATAATTGCTGTTTTAGAACAAAAATGCCTTTTATTAGAAGAAATTTACTTTTTTATGACGATTTTCATAACATAGTGACATTTTTAGAACAAAAATTACTTTTATTAGAAGAAATTTTCTTTTTTACAAGTTTTAAAATATCATGGCTCTTTTAGAACAAAATGCATCTTATTGGAAGAAATTTACTTTTTGACGACGATTTTCATGACAATTATGTCATGAAAATCGGGTTTTTTTAAAGAAAAAAATGCCTTTTATTAGAAGAAATTTAATTTTTTACAACGATTTTTATTAAAACATTATTATTAGGACATTATTTTAGAATATAATAGCTTTTTAAAAACGAAAATGCCTTTTTATAGAAAAATGGCTCTTTTTAAAAAATAATTCCTCTTATTAGAAATTTACTTTTTTAGAACATTTTTAGGACAATACCTAAATTATAATAATAAAATTATAAGAAATAAAAATTTTTTTTTTCAGAATAAGTTTACTTTTTTACGACTATTTTTATAATATAATGGCTTTTTTTTAGAACCAAATGCGTTTTATTAGAATAAATTTTTTTACGACTATTTTTATAAAATTATGGGTTTTTTTTAACCAAAATGCCGTTTATTAGAAGAAATTTACTTTTTTACTACGATTTTTATAAAATAATGTTTTTGTTTTTTTTAACAAAAATGCCTTTTATTAGTAGAAATTTACTTTTTAGGACATTATTTTAAGATATATTGGCTTTTTAGAACAATTTTTTGATAGTAGAAATTTACTTTTTACGACGATATAAATCTTTTGATAACATAATTCCTTTTTATTAGAAGAAAACTTACTTTTTCAGGACATTATTTTAGAATATAATGGCTTTTGTTTGAACACAAATACATTTGATTTTAAGTAATTTACTTTTTGGCGATAATTTTTATACCATAATAGCTTTTTTTAGAATAAAAAGCTATTATGATAGACGAAATTTACTTTTTTTATGACGATTTTTAAAACATAAATGCTTTTTTAGAATAAAAATCCCTTTTTATTAGGAGAAATTTACTTTTTGACAACGATGTTTATAACATAACGCCCCCCCTTTTTTTTTTTTAGAAAAAGTGTCTTTTATTAGTAGAAGTTTACTTTTTTACGACGATTTTTAATGAAATAATGTTTTTTCTAAAGTGTCTTTTATTAGAAGAAATTTACGTTTTTAGGACATTATTTAAAAAAAAAAATATAATGCTATTGTTAGAACAAAAATGGTTTTAATTAGAAGAATATTTTCTTTTTTACAAGTTTTAAAATATCATGGCTTTTTTAGAAACAAAATAACTCTTATTAGAAGAAATTTACTTTTTACTAAGATTTTTATAACATAATGGTTTTGTGGAACAAAAATGCCTTTTATTATTAGAAATTTACTTTTTGACGAAGATTTTTATAACAATGGCTTTTTTTAGAACAAAAATGCCTTTTATTAGAAGAAATCTAGTTTTTTACAACGATTTTTATGCAATAATTGCTTCTTTTTTTTTTTAACAATAATGCCTTTTATTATATATTATATATTATATTTACTAAACATTATTTTAGAATATAATGGCTTTTTAAGAACGAAATAGCCTTTTCAAAAAAGAAATTTACTTTTTACGACTTTTATAACATAATTGCTCATTTTTTTTAAAACAAAAATGCCCTTTATTAGAAGAAATTTACTTCTTTCGACGATTTTTATAACATAATGACTTTTTTAGAACAAAAATTTATTTTATTAAAATAAATTAAAATTTTTACGACGATATTTACAACATAATGCCTTTTTTTAGAACATAAATAGAATATAATAGCTTTTTTACAACAAAAATGCTTTTTATTAGAAGAAATTTAGTTTTTTAGGACATTGTTTTCGAATATATTTGTTTTTTCAGAACCAAATTTACTTTTTTACAGATTATAGATTTTACAGATTACGGATTTTTAGAACAAAAATGGCTTTATTAAGAATAAGTTTATTTTTTTACGACTATTTTATAATATAATGTTTTTTTAAGAACCAAAATGTCTTTTAAAATAATGGCTTTTTTTTAGATAAAAATGACTTTTATTAAAATAAATTTTACTACGATTTTTTATAAAATAATGGCTTTTTTAGAACAAGAATGCCTTTTGTTAGAAGAAATTTACTTATTAGGACATTATTTTAAAATATATACTTTTTACAACAATTTTTATACAATAAGGGCTTTCTTTTAAACAATAAAGCCTTTTATTAGAAGAAATTTACTTTTTTAGGACATTATTTTAGAATATAATCGCTTTTTAAAAACGAAAATGCCTTTTCATAGAAAAATTTACTTTTTACGGCTTTTATAACATAATGGTTCTTTTTTAAAAACAATAATGCCTCTTATTAGAAATTTACTTTTGTAGGACATTATCTTATAATATAATTGCTTTTTTTTACAACAAAAATGCCTTTTATTATAAGAAATATACTATTTTACGACCATTTTATAACATAATTACATTTTTAGAACAAAAATTCCTTTTATTAAAAGAAATTGACTTTTTTACGACCATATTTACAACATAATGCCTTTTTTTAGAACATAAATAGAATATAATTATTTAGTTTTTTAGGACATTTTTAGAATATATTTGCTTTTTTAGTACAAAACTTACTTTTTTACAGCTATTTCTATACGATTATGGATTTTTAGAACAAAAATGGCTTTTTTCAGAATAAGTTTACTTTTTTATGACTATTTTATAATATAATAGCTTGTTTTAGAACCCAAAATGCCTTTTATTAGAATGAATTTACTTTTTTTACGACTATTTTTATAAAATAATGGCTTTTTTAGAACAAAAATGCCTTTTATTAGAATAAATGTACTTTTTTACTGCGATTTTTATAAAATAATAGCTTTTTAGAAAAAATGCCTTTTGTTAGAAGAAATTTACATTTTAGGACATTAATTTAAAATATATTGTTTTTTTTTTTAGAACAAAAATGCTTTTTGATAGTTGTTGTAGGTGACTTACCTATGACACGGACATGGACTTATCCAAAGGGTATATATTTAACAGAGTAAAGCTACTCAAACGAGCAGTGCCACAAACACCTGTCCTTCGGGACGGGTGTCCGGTGAACTGCTAAATTAATAGCGTCGATCCCAGATGCCTGCCTCATTGCACTTAAAGAGGCATGGCTGGGATTGACGCAATTTTTCTCCTACCACCCCATGAGTCTCAGCTTGTGGGTGGTGCCCACATAAAACGGCCTTGTGCCATATCGTGTACATGTGGGGTACATGTAAATACCAGTAGTACCATACACTGTCCTTCGGGACGGGTGTCTGGTGAACTGCTAAATTAATAGCGTCGATCCCAGATGCTTGCCTCATTGCACTTAGAGGCGAAGCTCGGATCGACGCAATTTTTCTCCTACCACCCCATGAGTCTCGGCTTGTGGGTGGTGCCCACATAAAACGGCCTTGTGCCATATCGTGTGTAAGTGGGACACATGTAAATACCAGTAGTACCAGATACATGTTCTTCGTGTAAGCTGAAACAAGGAAACCCTTCCATTGGCTGAATACAATCTGTTCCCTACATTTTATACCCGTGTTGAGTTATTATTTATTGACCCTTAAACAGGTCATAACAGTGGCGACGAGGATGAGATAGGATTTTCACGGAACCCTAAGCAGTAGCGTCTAAAGATTTATAAGGACCTACACAATACTACAGCCATGGTACAAAACTGAAAAAACTCCAGCAAAAACGATAGTCTCAAAAAGACCTTATCTGACATCGAGATTTGAGCCAGAACCGAAAAAAAAGTGTACGAAGAGACACTGCCATTTGAAACCAACCCGTTAGGATTACGAAGCTCGTATCCATTTTAAAAAAAACAAATTCTTTTCGTCAGAAAAACAAACTTTTTGTTCGACACGCGTGGATTTTTTTTTTTGCAAGTGAAATCTTAATTTTTGATTTTCACTTATTGTAAAAGTGTTTCAGAACGTATGCGTGCTGAACGAACGCACGTAGGCCAACGCGCGTGTGCGTTAAGGCACGTACACAAAACGTTCCAAATGTTCCAAACACTTCCATGTCTGACCAGATAAATCCAGTTCTAAGCTCCTTCCTTTTGGCCGAATGTTGCGCGCGTTCTGTCACGTAGGCACATTCCTTCTCCATCAGTTCAGCACCACATCAGGACGGGCGGACCACCGGCATATTCGCACCCAAGACGACTCGCACCGCAGAAACTTACCTACGCCAAGAAACGGTTCGACGAAATGCTAAAGGACGGCGTCATACGTCCCTCCGACAGTCCTTACGCATCGCCACTACACCTGGTACCGAAGCCTAGCAGCACGGAGTATCGGATATGCGTCGATTACCGACGATTGAACGCAGCGACGATCCCTGACCGTTACCCTGTACTGTTACATAATTATTGGATCCCTAATGCTTTTATAAGGTATTGTAGAAATCATAATGGCGATTAGTGCAGCTGATGACCTTCAGAGTGAGTGACAGCACTCTCACCTTGCTTTCCGGGGATAAATCGTGAGAACCGGAACCCCCATAGAAGACCCTCTTCCGGTTTAAGGGGTAAGCAACTCAGTTAGTCAGTTAGAAGTTAGAAGCCGAGCTAGCAACATGTAAGTCTCACTGCGCAGAATGTCTGGTTGGGGATTTACAAATAAAGTAACATCAACGTAAATCGAAGTCTTGTGTTTATTACCTAAAAACTAACAATGACACAGGGCTTCTGATAACGAGAAATCCCAACAGAAACCAGACCCGAAGTCCTCAATAGAAGACCAGACCTTAGAAGATATACCAGACCAAGATGTTAGAAGATAAAACCAAAGCCGGCCAGTAGAGAAGACGACTAGAAGAAGTAAGAAAAGGGTATACAACGTTATGTTGATTTGGTAACGTGAAAACCGTCAGTATATAACAGTATATGATTTCACGTCTGGATTACAAGGTAGCACGGTATTTTCGAAGATAGACCTGACGAAGGCGTATCACCAGATCTCTGTGGCACCAGAAGACATTCCGAAAACAGCAGTTACAACACCGTTGGCCTATACGAGTTCGTGAAAATGCCATTCGGTTTGCGTAACGCTGCCCAGACCTTTCAACGATTGATGGACGAAGTTCTTCGAGGTCTACCGTACGTGTACGCGTATATCGATGACATCCTGATAGCCAGTAGAGACGTGGACTCCCACAAGAAACACCTTCACGAAGTGTTCCAGCGACTCTCGCTCTACAGTTTGAAGCTAAACCTCGACAAGTGCGTTTTTGGAGCGCCCAGCATCGACTTCCTAGGGCACCACACCGATTCGAATGGGATCACACCTCTACCAGCTAAAGTCGGCGCGATTCGGGACTTTCCAACGCCTACGTCGATAAAACAGCTGAGATGTTTTATCGGGATGATAAACTTTTACCAACGATTCATCCTGAACTGTTCAACGATTCTCCAGCCGCTAACGAACCTCTTACAGAGGAAGAACAAAGGCATCACGTTGGAAGGGGACGCCCTGAACGCGTTTCACGCAGCGGAGACTGCGCTAGTGAACTTCTCTAGACTTTCATTCCTTAATGACGACCCGAAGACACGAATATCCTTGACAACCGACGCATCGGACACAGGGGTAGGCGCAGTGGTTAAACAGGAAATCGATTCTGTTCACAAACCCATTGCTTTCTTCTCGGCCAAACTGACGTCAGCCCAAACGAGATACAGCACTTTCTCTCGGGAACTACTGGCAATCTATTTGGCCATCAAACACTTCCGACACTTACTGGAAGGTAGAGATTTTACAATTTATACCGACCATAAGCCCTTGACGACCCCATTGAGCACCAGCCCGGATAAATACACCTCCCGTGAGATCAGGCATCTGGACTACCTGTCGCAGTTCACTACTGACATCCGACACGTGAAGGAAAGGACAACCCTGTCGCAGATACTCTATCCCGAACGGATATCAACGCCCTCAGCAACGACCCCTTGAGTCAGGACTTAATTGCGAAAGAAAAAAGTCCGACCCACCGCTACAGGACATTCTGACGAACACGTCCCTGAAACTTCAGGAGTTCCCAGCATCCTTCAGCGACTACAAAATGTACTGCGACAACAGCCTAGGCGTCCCTATGCTCTACATTCCCCCTACGCTACGAAAACAAGTTTTTCAACACCTCCACGGACTATCTCACCCGAGTAAGCGAGCTACTCTTAAGCTTATTGCGGATCGATTCGTATGGCCAAACATGAACGCAGACATCCGAGACTGGATCTTGACGTGCCTGGCATGCCAAAAATGCAAGATCCATCGCCACACCAAATCGCCCGTCGGTACTTTCAGCAACCCTGACGCACGGTTCTCAAACATACACATCGACCTGGTGGGACCGTTGCCTATGTGTCAGGACTACCAGTACCTTTTGACAGTGGTGGGTCGTTTCTCCCGATGGCCAACCGCCTTGCCCATCAAGGACATTAATGCCAGTACCGTTGCCAAGACCATCCTGAAGGAGTGGATCGGTTTCTTCGGCACACCTCGGGTCATTACTACTGACCGCGGCGCGCAATTCCAATCGTCCCTCTTCAGGGAATTTACCAACATTCTCGGAGTCAAGCACATTAAGACGACGGCCACCACCCATACGCTAATGGCCTTGTGGAGAGATTCCACCGATTCTCAAAACATCCCTGGCCACGAAAACCGACTCGACCAACTGGGTTGACAACCTTCCTCTGACCCTCCTCGCCTGGAGAAATACCGTTAAGGACGACCTAGGTTGCTCACCCGCCGAACTCGTGTTTGGCACGCCTCTTTCGCTACCCGGAGAGTATTTCAACGACTCTCCCACGAAAGCAACGACACCATTCGTCGAGGAACTCCGCCACAAGATGGCACGACTAAGATACACTTCCTCCACGACAACAATCGACTTCGTCCCTAAATGACTGCAAGACTGTGAGTTCGTTTTCATCAGAAACGACACGGTGAAGAAACCACTCACACCTGCTTACCAGGGACCTTTCAAAGTTATTCGCGGAGTTCACAGTTTTTGCGGCGAAAGTCAACAAAAGTTGCGATGACTTCAAGTTGGCAGAACTTTCAGCAGACAACTTCAAATACCTTGTTTTTTGTCAGGGATTAATTTCACCAAAGGATGCAGAGGTCAGAAGGAGAGTTTTAAACAAACTCGAAAGTGAGCCTAATTTGACCCTACGACTTTTGGCAGATGACTGTCAGAGGTACGTTACCATAAAAAAAGACTCAAAAGATATAAAAGAGTCGGGTATCTCGCATGTCCGAAAAGTACACTACACGAAGAAGAAATTCAGTTCACCCCCCAGAAGTAGCAAACCAGAAAGAACTCAGAGCTCTCCCAAGAAACAAAACAAGTTGCCTCCTAGCCCCTGTGTGAGATGCGGAGCATTACATTGGTCTACTGACTGCGACTACCGAAAGCGGAAACATTTTAATTGTAACCAAACGGGTCACAAGTCTTCCCACAGTAGAAAGAAAGCCATTAGCAGTTATGTGAAAACGACCAAATGGGTCAAGCAATACGAAGGTGTAATAAACAGGGTTAGTAGCAAGCGTATGGTGACGAGGAAAAACAAACACAGATTTTAAGTTTCAATAATTGTATTAGAAAAAGGAACATGAAAAGCGACGAAAAGCTGAAAGAGAGAAAGTCTGATATTGGTGATAGTTGTAATGGGAATAATATAATACAATGGTGGGTGCAAGAATGTGTGTGTGCATATAAATGCACACTTAGTATATAGTTAAATAATAGTTAGTTAAATCGAATTAAAAAGGTAGTAAGTCAAACCACATATATGTATAAATATGTGTGTGTGTTCTAGTGTAGATAATGTGTGAATATACATATGTATAGATAGGTAGATACATAAGTGCGTGTGTATATATACATGCGTGTGTGTCTACATATATTGTACGTGTAAAGTAGGGTCAATGATAAGTTAGAGAAACCATTAAAACTGAGGATAGATATAAAAGGATGATAATCTCTTCTTAGGAGACGAGAAGTCTGGGTTGTGAACAACTTTAATAGTTGACCAGTTGGTCAGATAGGTCATAAAAAATCATGAGGGTGGTCTTTTAGACAAAGAACCCTTTCAAATACCACAGGGTTGATAAGATCTCAGAGGATGAGATTTTATACGAGAGTGAGATGAGATTTGGGGATCTCTGGGAAATTCGAAAAGTTTTAGAGTTAGTCTTGGGACAGCGGAGAGAACAGTTAGCTTCTGGACAGCGGTGAGAGCAGATGGGCCCTAAACACTGAACAGATAAGATGTGAGATGCCCACTAGATTCTAGCCTTATCAGAGGTCTACAAAGAAAGGGGGGTGTCCCCCATCTCGACAACCAGTGGAGATAGCAGCAGACAATTATACACCTCATCTTTGCCATTTCTGAATGTTCACCTGACATTGTCTTGTCTTCATCTCTTTGTTGTTGTTTATTCTCTCTTTCTCTTTGTGATACTGTTTGTTTGTACACCCCTTTGGCGGGGGGCCCCTGCGAGATGTTTTGAGCACATATGCGCAACGTGGACAGGTCCTAGTAGAAATAGCCAGCAGACGAAACGAATCATGGCCAGAGTTTAGGAGTGCAGAGAGATGCAGAAGTGTGCAAAAGGGCTTCGCAGCCCGCCGGGGTAGTCTTACAATAATAAAGACAGTGAAAGGTCCGATGGCCGAGTCAGTTGTAATGGGGTGGTGGTGTGGACAGAATTTTGTGTTTTGGTATTCTGAAGTCGATAGCGGTTAGTTCGTGTACGAAAGTTGGCGTATTCTTGCTGTCGTAGGATGTTTGCCCCTTTAACTTGCCGGTCGGTCAGAGTAGGAGTAGAGGTAGGTGAGACCGCCTTGTGATGTGATCGCAGCTGTCGCTGGTGATGTCTGAGTTGTCGGTTCTTCAAAGTCGATTTATATAGGCTTGTGTGATCCGAAGTCAGATCACACAAGCCTTTTTTTTTTGGGCGGGGGGAGAGTTTTCGATTGGACGAAAATGTGAGTTTATTTACAAAATTATTTTCTTTATTGCTTAAGAATTCTTGTTTTCCAAGCGGAAGTTCAATCTGGAGCCTATGCATAGAAACGTGTTATTTTGGTCACTCCGTTTTAGGCTACTAAGGAGTAAACTTCCGCCTGGTGTCAGCAATTTATGTTTTGTTTTGTTGGCGAGTGTATGTATCTTTTTATTGCGGTGGGTGGCCGAATTGAGCTGCTGAATTAGTGAATCGAGATATATCTATTTTTGTATATATAACAAAGACAAATACAGAAAATATGTACCAGTACAGATACTTGGGAGAAAAATAAATCTACTGTTGGTAGTGACTTGACAATAATTAATCTTCAAACGTAGAGAAGGCTTGGGAGACCTACGATGTTGAAAACTACCAAAATAGCGAGATTAGTGACTGGCGAAAAAATACAATTTGAGGGGTAAATTATTGTGAACGTCACCTAAAATAACAAGACGAAAAAAATAAAGATATTTGTATTAAAAAATACAAATAATCTTTTTGGTAGCGACACAATACAGGAGTTTGAGCTTTGGAATTCGCCAATAAATACTTTTTGCAAAAAAGTTCAAAGTGCAACGGCAGAATCAGAGAAGCTATTAAAAGATTTAAAGGAGACATTCCCCAGATGTCTTTTCTGGTGGTCTGGGTCGATGTAACAAAATGTCCGTAAAACTCGAGTTAAAAAACGACAGTCAACCTGTATTTAAAAAGAAAAGGAGCGTGCCCTTTGCGTCACTTAACCAAATAGACAAGGAACTCGACAGATTGGAAAAGACCGGCGTAATCTCGAAAATACAGTATAACAAGTGGGCTGCGCCAGCCGTCTATATAAAGAAAAAATCAAACGAAGTTCGGGTCTGCGCAGACTTCTTCACTGACCTAAATGCGGCGCTGAAAGAATATATTTATCCATTGCCAAGTCCTGGTGAGGTATTCCGTGTTATTTCCGTGTTAAAACATGTCCCAGTATTAATTTCAAGGAAAATCCGTTTTTGTTTACTTTTATCGAAGGATCAGTCAAAATGGCTGCCCTTCTTTACCATTTGAATTGACGTTACTCTGAATGCCTATTTTTCTTTTATTATTTTTTTTATTAGATAAATCATATTTTTATTTTACTTATTCATTTATAATTACATAAATAAATAATATTTATGTAATTATTTTTTTATTAAATAAAGTGTTTTATTTTACTTTTTTATTTGTTTGTTTATGTATGTATTAATTTTTTTTATCAAATAAAGTGTTTTATTTTACTTATTCATTTGCTAGTTTATTTATGTAATTATTTTTTTATTAAATAAAGTGTTTTATTTTACTTTTTTATTTGTTTGTTTATGTATGTATTTTTTTATTAAGTAAATCTGTGTTAGAATACTCAAAACAGTCCTGGACACCTGAGGAGACTAATAATAATAATAATAATAATAATAATTAATAATTTAATAATAATAATAATAATAATAATAATAATAATAAATAATAATATTAAAAAACTTTGCAAAGGAAACTAAAACAAAATATTGAAATATTAAAGAATTCTTAGGAAATTTTTAAAATCCTTTAAAAAAATTTTAAATTTTTTTAATCCTAAAAAAAAAAAAACAATAGGTATTTTTTTTTTTCTATTTTTTAAAAAAAACCCCCAAAATTAAAAAAAATTTGTTTTGTAATTTTTAAAATTTTTTTTTAATTTATTATTTAATTATTTATTATTATTATATATATTATTATTGAGTCATCTTGTTTATATCTCTACCNTAAATAATAATTACCAAACACAACCACATAATATATAATTTAGTATGAAATATAATAGACAGTGTCTATTAATCAGTTCTGTATTTGATGGTGAATGAATTAAACAGACTTGGAAGCAATGTCTATTAAATTGTCGATAATTTTCTGTTGAAAATTAGACCAACTCAGTTCGTTAAATACACAACCGATTAACAGAAAAGAAAGTGAGTGTCTATTGATGCCAGATGAATATATGTTCGGTAAAGGGCCAACTCAACGCTCAGATACTCGACCGATTAATAGACACGAAAGGAGTGTCTATTGAATTGCCAAATTTCAGTTGGTAAAGGGGCCAACTCGAAGCCTTCAGATACTCGACCGTTAATAGCACGAAAGAGTGTCTATTGAATTGCCCAAATTTAGTTGCGAAAGTGGCAACTCGAACGCCTTCAGGGACACGACGATTAATAGACAGTGTCTATTAATCAGTTCTGTATTTGATGGTGAATGAATTAACAGACTTGAAGGCAATGTTATTAAATTGTCGATAAATTTTTCTGTTGAAAATTAGACCAACTCAGTTCGCTTTCAAATACACAACTGATTAATAGACCAGAAAGTGAGTGTCTATTGAATTGCCAGATGAATATATGTTGGGTAAAGGGGCCAACTCGAACGCCTTCAGATACTCGACCGATTAAATAGACAAATGAGTGTCTATTGAATGCCCGAAATTTCAGTTGGTAAAGGGGCCAACTCGAACACCTTCAGGGACACGACCGATTAATAGACAGTGTCTATTAATCAGTTCTGTATTTGATGGGTGAATGAATTAACAGACTGAAGCAATGTCTATTAAATTGTCGGATAATTTTCTGTTGGAAAATTAGACCAACTCAGTTCGCTTTCAAATACACAACTGATTAATAGACGAAAGTGATGTCTATTGAATTGCCAGATAATATATGTTGGTAAAGGGGCCAACTCGAACGCCTTCAGATACTCGACCGTATAACTAAACGAGGTCTGAACGATAGGGTAAAGGCATCGAAGTTAGGATCGACTTTGAGAAATGCAGTTATGAATTGCCAAAATTTCAGTGTGTAAGGGCCAACCTCGAACGCCTTCAGGGACACGACCGATTAATAGACAGTGTCTATTAATCAGTTCTGTATTTGATGGTGAAAATTAACAGACTTGGAAGGCAATGTCTATTAAATTGTCGGATAATTCTGTTGAAAATTAGACCAACTCAGTTCGCTTTCAAATACACAACTGATTAATAGACCAGAAAGTGAGTGTCTATTGAATTGCCAGATGAATATATGTGGTAAAGGGGCCAACTCGAAACGCCTTCAGATACTCGACCGCTTAATAGACACGAAAGCGAGTGTCTATTGAATTGCCAAAAATTTCAGTGGTAAAGGGCCAACTCGAACGCCTTCAGGGACACGACCGATTAATAGACAGTGTCTATTAATCAGTTCTGTATTTGATGGTGAATGAATTAACAGACTTGGAGGCAATGTCTATTAAATTGTCGGATAATTTTCTGTTGAAAATTAGACCAACTCAGTTCGCTTTCAAATACACAACGATTAATAGACAGAAAAGTGAGTGTCTATTGAATTGCCAGATGAATTAATGTGGTAAAGGCCAACTCGAACGCCTTCAGATACTCGACCGTAATAGACACGGAAAGCGAGTGTCTATTGAATGCCCAAAAATTTCAGTTGGTAAAGGGGCCAACTCGAACGCCTTCAGCGGACACGACCGATTAATAGACAGTGTCTATTAATCAGTTCTGTATTTGATGGTGAATGAATTAACAGACTTGGAAGCAATGTCTATTAAATTGTCGGATAATTTTCTGTTGAAAATTAGACCAACTCAGTTCGTTTCAAATACACAAACTGATTAATAGACCAGAAAGTGAGTGTCTATTGAATTGCCAGGATAAATATATGTTGGTAAAGGGCCAACTTCGAACGCCTTCAGATACTCGACCGATTAATGACACGAAAGAGTGTCTATGAATGCCCAAATTTCAGTTGGTAAAGGGGGCCAACTCGAACGCCCATGCAGGACACGGACCGATTAATAGACAGTGTCTATTAATCAGTTCTGTATTTGATGGTGAATGAATTAACAGACTTGGAAGGCAATGTCTATTAAATTGTCGGATAATTTTCTGTTGAAAATTAGACCAACTCAGTTCGCTTTCAAATACACAACTATTAATAGACCAGAAATGAGTGTCTATTGAATTGCCAGATGAATATATGTTTGTAAAGGGCCAACTCGAACGCCTTCAGATACTCGACGATTAATAGACACGAAAGCGAGTGTCTATTGAATCCGAAATTTAAGTTGGTAAAGGGGCCAACTCGAACTTCATATCGACGAGAGACGGAGTGTCTATTGAACAAAATTCAGTGGTAAAGGGCCAACTCGAACGCTTCAGGACACGACCGATTAATAGACAGGTCTATTAATCAGTTCTGTATTTGATGTGAATGAATTAACAGACTTGGAAGGCAATGTCTATTAAATTGTCGGATAATTTTCTGTTGAAAATTAGACCAACTCAGTTCGCTTTCAAATAACAACGATAATAGACCGAAAGTGAGTGTCTATTGAATTGCCAGATGAATATATGTGGTAAAGGGCCAACTCGAAGCCTTCAGATACTCGACCTAATAGACACGAAGCGAGTTCTATTGAATTCCGAAATTTGTGGTAAGGGGCCATCGAGCTTCAGATACTCGACATTATAGACACGAAGCAGTGTCTATTGAATTCCAAAATTCAGTTGGTAAAGGGGCCAACTCGAACGCTTCAGGGACACGACCGATTAATAGACAGTGTCTTTAACAGTTCTGTATTGATGGTGAATGAATTAACAGACCTTGAAGGCAATGTCTATTAAATTGTCGGATAATTTTCTGTTGAAAATTAGACCAACTCAGTTCGCTTTCAAATACACAACGATTAATAGACCAGAAAGTGAGTGTCTATTTGAATTGCCAGATGAATATATGTTGGTAAAGGGCCAACTCGAACGCCTTCAGATACTCGACCGATTAATAGAACGAAAGAGTGTCTATGAATGCCCAAATTCAGTTGGTAAAGGGGCCAACTCGAACGCCTTCAGGACACGACGAAATTAATAGACAGTGTCTATTAATCAGTTCTGTATTTGATGGTGAATGAATTAACAGACTTGGAAGGCAATGCTCTAAAATTGTCGGATAATTTTCTGTTGAAAATTAGACCAACTCAGTTCGCTTTCAAATACACAACTGATTAATAGACAGAAAGTGAGTGTCTATTGAATTGCCAGATGAATATATGGGTAAAGGGCCAACTCGAACGCCTTCAGATACTCGACCGCTTAATAGACACGGAAGCGAGGTGTCTATTGAAATTGCCAAAAATTTCAGTTGGTAAAGGGGCCAACTCGAACGCCTTCAGGGACACGACGATTAATAGACAGTGTCTATTAATCAGTTCTGTATTGATGGTGAATGAATTAACAGACTTGGAAGCAATGTCTATTAAATTGTCGGATAATTTTCTGTGAAAATTAGACCAACTCAGTTCGCTTTCAAATACACAACTGATTAATAGACCAGAAAGGAGTGTCTATTGAATTGCCAGATGAATATATGTTGGTAAAGGGGCCAACTCGAACGCCTTCAGTACTCGACCGATTAATAGAACGAAAGAGTGTCTATTGAATTGCCCAAATTTCAGTTGTAAAAGGGCCAACTCGAACGCCTTCAGGCGACACGACCGATTAATAGACAGTGTCTATTAATCAGTTCTGTATTTGATGGTGAATGAATTAACAGACTTGGAAGGCAATGTCTATTATATTGTCGGATAATTTTCTGTTGAAAATTAGACCAACTCAGTTCGCTTTCAAATACACAACGATTAATAGACCAGAAAGTGAGTCTATGAATGCCAGATGAATATATGTGGTAAAGGGGCCAACTCGAACGCCTTCAGATACTCGACCGATTAATAGACACGAAAGCGAGTGTCTATTGAATTGCCGAAATTTAATGTTGGTAAAGGGCAACTCGAAGCCTTCAGATACTCGACGATTAATAGAACGAAAGAGTGTCTATTGAATGCCCAAATTTCAGTGGTAAAGGGGCCAACTCGAACGCCTTCAGGACACGACGATTAATAGACAGTGTATATTAATCAGTTCTGTATTTGATGTGTGAATGAATTAACAGACTTGGAAGGCAATGTCTATTAAATTGTCGGATAATTTTCTGTTGAAAATTAGACCAACTCAGTTCGCTTTCAAATACACAACTGATTAATAGAAAGAAAGTGAGTGTCTATTGAATTGCCAGTGAATATGTTGTAGGGTAGCTTCAGACTACGAATCGAACTATGATCATTAGTTGGTAAGGGCCAACTCGAATGCCTTCAGATACTCGACCGATTAATAGACACGAAAGCGAGTGTCTATTGAATTGCCACGAAATTTCAGTTGGTAAGGCCAACTCGAACGCCTTCAGGACACGACCGATTAATAGACATGTCTATTAATCAGTTCTGTATTTGATGGTGAATGAATTAACAGACTTGTGAAGGCAATGTCTATAATAAATTGTCGGATAATTTTCTGTTGAAAATTAGACCAACTCAGTTCGCTTTCAAATACACAACGATTAATAGACCAGAAAGTGAGTGTCTATTGAATTGCCAGATGAAATATAGTTGGTAAAGGGCCAACTCGAACGCCTTCAGATACTCGACCGACTTAATAGACACGAAAGCGAGTGTCTATTGAATTGCCGAAATTTCAGTTGGTTAAAGGGGCCAACTCGAACGCCTTCAGGGACAACGACCGATTAATAGACAGGGTGTCTATTATAATCAGTTCTGTATTTGATGGTGAATGAATTAACAGACTTGGAAGGCAATGTCTATTAAATTGTCGGATAATTTTCTGTGAAAATTAGACCAACTCAGTTCGCTTTCAAATACACAACTGATTAATAGACCAGAAAGTGAGTGTTATTGAATTGCCAGATGAATATATTGTTAAAGGGGCCAACTCGAACGCCTTCAGATACTCGACCGCTTAATAGAACGAAAGCGAGTGTCTATTGAATTGCCCAAAAATTTCAGTTGGTAAAGGGCCAACTCGAACGCCTTCAGGGACACGACCGATTAATAGACAGTGTCTATTAATCAGTTCTGTATTTGATGGTGAATGAATTAACAGACTTCGAAGGCAATGTCTATTAAATTGTCGGATAATTTCTGTTGAAAATTAGACCAACTCAGTTCGCTTTCAAATACACAACGATTAATAGACCAGAAAGTGAGTGTCTATATGAATTGCCAGATGAATATATTGTTGGTAAAGGGGCCAACTCGAACGCCTTCAGATACTCGACCCTTAATAGACACGAAAGCGAGTGTCTATTGAATTGCCAAAAATTTCAGGTTGGTAAAGGGGCCAACTCGAACGCCTTCAGGGACACGACCATTAATAGACAGTGTCTATTAATCATTACTGATTTGATGGTGAATGAATTAACAGACTTGGAAGGCAATGTCTATTAAATTGTCGGATAATTTCTGTGAAAATTAGACCAACTCAGTTCGCTTTCAAATACACAACTGATTATAGACCAGAAAGTAGTGTCTATTGAATTGCCAGATGAATATATGTCTGGTAAAGCGGCCAACTCGAACGCCTTCAGGATACTCGACGCTTAATAGACACGAAAGCGAGTGTCTATTGAATTGCCAAAAATTTCAGTTGGTAAAGGGGCCAACTCGAACGCCTTCAGGGACACGACCGATTAATAGACAGTGTCTATTAATCAGTTCTGTATTTGATGGTGAATGAATTAACAGACTTCGAAGGCAATGTCTATTAAATTGTCGGATAATTTTCTGTTGAAAATTAGACCAACTCAGTTCGCTTTCAAATACACAACCGATTAATAGATAAGAAAGCGAATGTCTATTGAATTGCCAGATGAATATATGTTGGTAAAGGGGCCAACTCGAACGCCTTCAGATACTCGACCGCTTAATAGACACGAAAGCGAGTGTCTATTGAATTGCCAAAAATTTCAGTTGGTAAAGGGCCAACTCGAACGCCTTCAGGGACACGACCGATTAATAGACAGTGTCTATTAATCAGTTCTGTATTTGATGGTGAATGAATTAACAGACTTGGAAGGCAATGTCTATTAAATTGTCGGATAATTTTCTGTTGAAAATTAGACCAACTCAGTTCGCTTTCAAATACACAACCGATTAATAGACCAGAAAGTGAGTGTCTATTGAATTGCCAGATGAATATATGTTGGTAAAGGGCCAACTCGAACGCCTTCAGATACTCGACCGATTAATAGACACGAAAGCGAGTGTCTATTGAATTGCCCGAAATTTCAGTTGGTAAAGGGGCCAACTCGAACGCCTTCAGGGACACGACCGATTAATAGACAGTGTCTATTAATCAGTTCTGTATTTGATGGTGAATGAATTAACAGACTTCGAAGGCAATGTCTATTAAATTGTCGGATAATTTTCTGTTGAAAATTAGACCAACTCAGTTCGCTTTCAAATACACAACCGATTAATAGATAAGAAAGCGAATGTCTATTGAATTGCCAGATGAATATATGTTGGTAAAGGGGCCAACTCGAACGCCTTCAGATACTCGACCGCTTAATAGACACGAAAGCGAGTGTCTATTGAATTGCCAAAAATTTCAGTTGGTAAAGGGGCCAACTCGAACGCCTTCGGACACGCAATTCAATAGACACTCACTTTCTGGTCTATTAATCAGTTGTGTATTTGAAAGCGAACTGAGTTGGTCTAATTTTCAACAGAAAATTATCCGACAATTTAATAGACATTGCCTTCCAAGTCTGTTAATTCATTCACCATCAAATACAGAACTGATTAATAGACACTGTCTATTAATCGGTCGTGTCCCTGAAGGCGTTCGAGTTGGCCCCTTTACCAACTGAAATTTTTGGCAATTCAATAGACACTCGCTTTCGTGTCTATTAATCGGTCGAGTATCTGAAGGCGTTCGAGTTGGCCCTTTACCAACATATATTCATCTGGCAATTCAATAGACACTCACTTTCTGGTCTATTAATCGGTTGTGTATTTGAAAGCGAACTGAGTTGGTCTAATTTTCAACAGAAAATTATCCGACAATTTAATAGACATTGCCTTCCAAGTCTGTTAATTCATTCACCATCAAATACAGAACTGATTAATAGACACTGTCTATTAATCGGTCGTGTCCCTGAAGGCGTTCGAGTTGGCCCCTTTACCAACTGAAATTTTTGGCAATTCAATAGACACTCGCTTTCGTGTCTATTAATCGGTCGAGTATCTGAAGGCGTTCGAGTTGGCCCCTTTACCAACATATATTCATCTGGCAATTCAATAGACACTCACTTTCTGGTCTATTAATCGGTTGTGTATTTGAAAGCGAACTGAGTTGGTCTAATTTTCAACAGAAAATTATCCGACAATTTAATAGACATTGCCTTCCAAGTCTGTTAATTCATTCACCATCAAATACAGAACTGATTAATAGACACTGTCTATTAATCGGTCGTGTCCCTGAAGGCGTTCGAGTTGGCCCCTTTACCAACTGAAATTTTTGGCAATTCAATAGACACTCGCTTTCGTGTCTATTAATCGGTCGAGTATCTGAAGGCGTTCGAGTTGGCCCTTTACCAACATATATTCATCTGGCAATTCAATAGACACTCACTTTCTGGTCTATTAATCGGTTGTGTATTTGAAAGCGAACTGAGTTGGTCTAATTTTCAACAGAAAATTATCCGACAATTTAATAGACATTGCCTTCCAAGTCTGTTAATTCATTCACCATCAAATACAGAACTGATTAATAGACACTGTCTATTAATCGGTCGTGTCCCTGAAGGCGTTCGAGTTGGCCCCTTTACCAACTGAAATTTTTGGCAATTCAATAGACACTCGCTTTCGTGTCTATTAATCGGTCGAGTATCTGAAGGCGTTCGAGTTGGCCCCTTTACCAACATATATTCATCTGGCAATTCAATAGACACTCACTTTCTGGTCTATTAATCGGTTGTGTATTTGAAAGCGAACTGAGTTGGTCTAATTTTCAACAGAAAATTATCCGACAATTTAATAGACATTGCCTTCCAAGTCTGTTAATTCATTCACCATCAAATACAGAACTGATTAATAGACACTGTCTATTAATCGGTCGTGTCCCTGAAGGCGTTCGAGTTGGTTGAAATTTTTGGCAATTCAATAGACACTCTTTCGTGTCTATTAATCGGTCGAGTATCTGAAGGCGTTCGAGTTGGCCCCTTTACCAACATATATTCATCTGGCAATTCAATAGACACTCACTTTCTGGTCTATTAATCGGTTGTGTATTTGAAAGCGAACTGAGTTGGTCTAATTTTCAACAGAAAATTATCCGACAATTTAATAGACATTGCCTTCCAAGTCTGTTAATTCATTCACCATCAAATACAGAACTGATTAATAGACACTGTCTATTAATCGGTCGTGTCCCTGAAGGCGTTCGAGTTGGCCCCTTTACCAACTGAAATTTTTGGCAATTCAATAGACACTCGCTTTCGTGTCTATTAATCGGTCGAGTATCTGAAGGCGTTCGAGTTGGCCCCTTTACCAACATATATTCATCTGGCAATTCAATAGACACTCACTTTCTGGTCTATTAATCAGTTGTGTATTTGAAAGCGAACTGAGTTGGTCTAATTTTCAACAGAAAATTATCCGACAATTTAATAGACATTGCCTTCCAAGTCTGTTAATTCATTCACCATCAAATACAGAACTGATTAATAGACACTGTCTATTAATCGGTCGTGTCCCTGAAGGCGTTCGAGTTGGCCCCTTTACCAACTGAAATTTTTGGCAATTCAATAGACACTCGCTTTCGTGTCTATTCGAGTATCTGAAGGCGTTCGAGTTGGCCCTTTACCAACATATATTCATCTGGCAATTCAATAGACACTCACTTTCTGGTCTATTAATCGGTTGTGTATTTGAAAGCGAACTGAGTTGGTCTAATTTTCAACAGAAAATTATCCGACAATTTAATAGACATTGCCTTCCAAGTCTGTTAATTCATTCACCATCAAATACAGAACTGATTAATAGACACTGTCTATTAATCGGTCGTGTCCCTGAAGGCGTTCGAGTTGGCCCCTTTACCAACTGAAATTTTGGCAATTCAATAGACACTCGCTTTCGTGTCTATTAATCGGTCGAGTATCTGAAGGCGTTCGAGTTGGCCCTTTACCAACATATATTCATCTGGCAATTCAATAGACACTCACTTTCTGGTCTATTAATCAGTTGTGTATTTGAAAGCGAACTGAGTTGGTCTAATTTTCAACAGAAAATTATCCGACAATTTAATAGACATTGCCTTCCAAGTCTGTTAATTCATTCACCATCAAATACAGAACTGATTAATAGACACTGTCTATTAATCGGTCGTGTCCCTGAAGGCGTTCGAGTTGGCCCCTTTACCAACTGAAATTTTTGGCAATTCAATAGACACTCGCTTTCGTGTCTATTAAGCGGTCGAGTATCTGAAGGCGTTCGAGTTGGCCCCTTTACCAACATATATTCATCTGGCAATTCAATAGACACTCACTTTCTGGTCTATTAATCGGTTGTGTATTTGAAAGCGAACTGAGTTGGTCTAATTTTCAACAGAAAATTATCCGACAATTTAATAGACATTGCCTTCCAAGTCTGTTAATTCATTCACCATCAAATACAGAACTGATTAATAGACACTGTCTATTAATCGGTCGTGTCCCTGAAGGCGTTCGAGTTGGCCCCTTTACCAACTGAAATTTTTGGCAATTCAATAGACACTCGCTTTCGTGTCTATTAAGCGGTCGAGTATCTGAAGGCGTTCGAGTTGGCCCCTTTACCAACATATATTCATCTGGCAATTCAATAGACACTCACTTTCTGGTCTATTAATCAGTTGTGTATTTGAAAGCGAACTGAGTTGGTCTAATTTTCAACAGAAAATTATCCGACAATTTAATAGACATTGCCTTCCAAGTCTGTTAATTCATTCACCATCAAATACAGAACTGATTAATAGACACTGTCTATTAATCGGTCGTGTCCCTGAAGGCGTTCGAGTTGGCCCCTTTACCAACTGAAATTTTTGGCAATTCAATAGACACTCGCTTTCGTGTCTATTAATCGAGTATCTGAAGGCGTTCGAGTTGGCCCTTTACCAACATATATTCATCTGGCAATTCAATAGACACTCACTTTCTGGTCTATTAATCGGTTGTGTATTTGAAAGCGAACTGAGTTGGTCTAATTTTCAACAGAAAATTATCCGACAATTTAATAGACATTGCCTTCCAAGTCTGTTAATTCATTCACCATCAAATACAGAACTGATTAATAGACACTGTCTATTAATCGGTCGTGTCCCTGAAGGCGTTCGAGTTGGCCCCTTTACCAACTGAAATTTTGGCAAGGTCGAGTATCTGAAGGCGTTCGAGTTGGCCCCTTTACCAACATATATTCATCTGGCAATTCAATAGACACTCACTTTCTGGTCTATTAATCGGTTGTGTATTTGAAAGCGAACTGAGTTGGTCTAATTTTCAACAGAAAATTATCCGACAATTTAATAGACATTGCCTTCCAAGTCTGTTAATTCATTCACCATCAAATACAGAACTGATTAATAGACACTGTCTATTAATCGGTCGTGTCCCTGAAGGCGTTCGAGTTGGCCCCTTTACCAACTGAAATTTTGGCAATTCAATAGACACTCGCTTTCGTGTCTATTAATCGGTCGAGTATCTGAAGGCGTTCGAGTTGGCCCCTTTACCAACATATATTCATCTGGCAATTCAATAGACACTCACTTTCTGGTCTATTAATCAGTTGTGTATTTGAAAGCGAACTGAGTTGGTCTAATTTTCAACAGAAAATTATCCGACAATTTAATAGACATTGCCTTCCAAGTCTGTTAATTCATTCACCATCAAATACAGAACTGATTAATAGACACTGTCTATTAATCGTGTCCCTGAAGGCGTTCGAGTTGGCCCCTTTACCAACTGAAATTTTTGGCAATTCAATAGACACTCGCTTTCGTGTCTATTAATCGGTCGAGTATCTGAAGGCGTTCGAGTTGGCCCTTTACCAACATATATTCATCTGGCAATTCAATAGACACTCACTTTCTGGTCTATTAATCGGTTGTGTATTTGAAAGCGAACTGAGTTGGTCTAATTTTCAACAGAAAATTATCCGACAATTTAATAGACATTGCCTTCCAAGTCTGTTAATTCATTCACCATCAAATACAGAACTGATTAATAGACACTGTCTATTAATCGGTCGTGTCCCTGAAGGCGTTCGAGTTGGCCCCTTTACCAACTGAAATTTTGGCAATTCAATAGACACTCGCTTTCGTGTCTATTAATCGGTCGAGTATCTGAAGGCGTTCGAGTTGGCCCTTTACCAACATATATTCATCTGGCAATTCAATAGACACTCACTTTCTGGTCTATTAATCGGTTGTGTATTTGAAAGCGAACTGAGTTGGTCTAATTTTCAACAGAAAATTATCCGACAATTTAATAGACATTGCCTTCCAAGTCTGTTAATTCATTCACCATCAAATACAGAACTGATTAATAGACACTGTCTATTAATCGGTCGTGTCCCTGAAGGCGTTCGAGTTGGCCCCTTTACCAACTGAAATTTTTGGCAATTCAATAGACACTCGCTTTCGTGTCTATTAAGCGGTCGAGTATCTGAAGGCGTTCGAGTTGGCCCCTTTACCAACATATATTCATCTGGCAATTCAATAGACACTCACTTTCTGGTCTATTAATCGGTTGTGTATTTGAAAGCGAACTGAGTTGGTCTAATTTTCAACAGAAAATTATCCGACAATTTAATAGACATTGCCTTCCAAGTCTGTTAATTCATTCACCATCAAATACAGAACTGATTAATAGGTCTTTACCAACTGAAATTTTGGCAATTCAATAGACACTCGCTTTCGTGTCTATTAAGCGGTCGAGTATCTGAAGGCGTTCGAGTTGGCCCCTTTACCAACATATATTCATCTGGCAATTCAATAGACACTCACTTTCTGGTCTATTAATCAGTTGTGTATTTGAAAGCGAACTGAGTTGGTCTAATTTTCAACAGAAAATTATCCGACAATTTAATAGACATTGCCTTCCAAGTCTGTTAATTCATTCACCATCAAATACAGAACTGATTAATAGACACTGTCTATTAATCGGTCGTGTCCCTGAAGGCGTTCGAGTTGGCCCCTTTACCAACTGAAATTTTTGGCAATTCAATAGACACTCGCTTTCGTGTCTATTAATCGGTCGAGTATCTGAAGGCGTTCGAGTTGGCCCCTTTACCAACATATATTCATCTGGCAATTCAATAGACACTCACTTTCTGGTCTATTAATCGGTTGTGTATTTGAAAGCGAACTGAGTTGGTCTAATTTTCAACAGAAAATTATCCGACAATTTAATAGACATTGCCTTCCAAGTCTGTTAATTCATTCACCATCAAATACAGAACTGATTAATAGACACTGTCTATTAATCGGTCGTGTCCCTGAAGGCGTTCGAGTTGGCCCCTTTACCAACTGAAATTTTTGGCAATTCAATAGACACTCGCTTTCGTGTCTATTAATCGGTCGAGTATCTGAAGGCGTTCGAGTTGGCCCCTTTACCAACATATATTCATCTGGCAATTCAATAGACACTCACTTTCTGGTCTATTAATCAGTTGTGTATTTGAAAGCGAACTGAGTTGGTCTAATTTTCAACAGAAAATTATCCGACAATTTAATAGACATTGCCTTCCAAGTCTGTTAATTCATTCACCATCAAATACAGAACTGATTAATAGACACTGTCTATTAATCGGTCGTGTCCCTGAAGGCGTTCGAGTTGGCCCCTTTACCAACTGAAATTTGGGACACCCTATTCAATAGCTTTCGTGTCTATTAATCGGTCGAGTATCTGAAGGCGTTCGAGTTGGCCCCTTTACCAACATATATTCATCTGGCAATTCAATAGACACTCACTTTCTGGTCTATTAATCGGTTGTGTATTTGAAAGCGAACTGAGTTGGTCTAATTTTCAACAGAAAATTATCCGACAATTTAATAGACATTGCCTTCCAAGTCTGTTAATTCATTCACCATCAAATACAGAACTGATTAATAGACACTGTCTATTAATCGGTCGTGTCCCTGAAGGCGTTCGAGTTGGCCCCTTTACCAACTGAAATTTTTGGCAATTCAATAGACACTCGCTTTCGTGTCTATTAAGCGGTCGAGTATCTGAAGGCGTTCGAGTTGGCCCCTTTACCAACATATATTCATCTGGCAATTCAATAGACACTCACTTTCTGGTCTATTAATCAGTTGTGTATTTGAAAGCGAACTGAGTTGGTCTAATTTTCAACAGAAAATTATCCGACAATTTAATAGACATTGCCTTCCAAGTCTGTTAATTCATTCACCATCAAATACAGAACTGATTAATAGACACTGTCTATTAATCGGTCGTGTCCCTGAAGGCGTTCGAGTTGGCCCCTTTACCAACTGAAATTTTTGGCAATTCAATAGACACTCGCTTTCGTGTCTATTAATCGGTCGAGTATCTGAAGGCGTTCGAGTTGGCCCTTTACCAACATATATTCATCTGGCAATTCAATAGACACTCACTTTCTGGTCTATTAATCGGTTGTGTATTTGAAAGCGAACTGAGTTGGTCTAATTTTCAACAGAAAATTATCCGACAATTTAATAGACATTGCCTTCCAAGTCTGTTAATTCATTCACCATCAAATACAGAACTGATTAATAGACACTGTCTATTAATCGGTCGTGTCCCTGAAGGCGTTCGAGTTGGCCCCTTTACCAACTGAAATTTTGGCAATTCAATAGACACTCGCTTTCGTGTCTATTAATCGGTCGAGTATCTGAAGGCGTTCGAGTTGGCCCTTTACCAACATATATTCATCTGGCAATTCAATAGACACTCACTTTCTGGTCTATTAATCGGTTGTGTATTTGAAAGCGAACTGAGTTGGTCTAATTTTCAACAGAAAATTATCCGACAATTTAATAGACATTGCCTTCCAAGTCTGTTAATTCATTCACCATCAAATACAGAACTGATTAATAGACACTGTCTATTAATCGGTCGTGTCCCTGAAGGCGTTCGAGTTGGCCCCTTTACCAACTGAAATTTTGGCAATTCAATAGACACTCGCTTTCGTGTCTATTAAGCGGTCGAGTATCTGAAGGCGTTCGAGTTGGCCCCTTTACCAACATATATTCATCTGGCAATTCAATAGACACTCACTTTCTGGTCTATTAATCAGTTGTGTATTTGAAAGCGAACTGAGTTGGTCTAATTTTCAACAGAAAATTATCCGACAATTTAATAGACATTGCCTTCCAAGTCTGTTAATTCATTCACCATCAAATACAGAACTGATTAATAGACACTGTCTATTAATCGGTCGTGTCCCTGAAGGCGTTCGAGTTGGCCCGTTTACCAACTTAAATTTCGGGCAATTCAATAGACACTCAATTTCGTGTCTATTAATCGGTCGAGTATCTGAAGCCGTTCGAGTTGGCCCCTTTAC